>JANPWX010000434.1:1124891-1292091 GCA_024734555.1 Trochalopteron elliotii
CACACTGGGCAGGCAGTGCTCTATTCTAAAAATGCAACACAACAAAACCACTCCTCTTCCAGTTTGGCTAATTTTCCCTATTACTCTTTTCTAGGCAGTTGCAGGGGTGATGTAGGAAAGCAATAACATCATCTCCATCTGCATCTATTGTGCAGAGAAGTGAACTTTAGAGACTTCTTTCTGAACCATGGATGCTTTCAGGGGGTCATTGGTCTGGCCCAAAAACCACCAGTGGTTTCAGGATTGGTGTGGGGCACTGTTGCCCTTATCACTACAACTTGCCTTTATAGATCATTCCCAAAAATTTCTGTCTCTCTCCTGGAAATTTGCAGTCTCAGGGACTTGTCTGACTGACATGACAGATTAGAGCCAATGCAGACATACAATGGGAACTAGTAGTGGCACTTGTGTAGCTGATGACAGGAAGTATAGAACAAGTTATAGATGTGTGAGAGGTGAAATACAAATATTTCACTCTTAGAGCATTCAGTCCTTTAGATGCAAGTAGGAAGCAAGGGCTGATGTTCTACAGTCCCTGAATGACAGGTTACATATTCACAGAGGTGTCTGCTGGGTATAAAATAGAAAATTTTCCTTCTTATCTGCAGAATTCGGATCTAGGTCTCACTGCAACATCCTTTTCTCTGGGGTTTAATGAGACACAGCTCTCATAGTTGCTCTTTTGTCGAGATGTGTTGAACTACAGGATAGGACTGGGGCAAACTTCCTCTAATAAACGCAGCATAAAGTTCCAAGAACTATAAAGGAGCAGAAGAAATGAAAGGAAAAAAAAGAAAGAAAAAGGAAAACCCAGTAATTTAACTTCTGGTAAAACCACCAAAACCATCAAGCAATCTTTCTTCATTCTTTATGTAACCTTCTGGTTCTGACTTAGTGTCAGATACAAAGACACCCATATATTTTTCTTTCCACTCCTACTTCACCAGTTTTAATGATTTAGGCATTTTTTTTTTTTTTTAATAAAAGACAGCAAGCTGTGGAAGCCAAAATCAATGTGGCTAATCCTTTCTTGTGTGTCTGCCTCTTGCAGACTTGCCAGGTCCCAGTGCTTTGCCTAAAGACTTTCTCCGTTAGGACAGACTGCAAACCAACTTGTTTTCTTCTTGCATGTGCGTCAGTGAGAAGTTTAGGGCTGGTCTCCAGAATTGGCGGGGAAATAATCCAGGTGTGAAAATGCATGCATGTAGATGCTTGCAATTAAACCCTAACCACAGTTGCAGACAGCTTTTTTTTTTTTTTTCCTTCCAGCTGTAGCTTTGCCATTAGCTAGTTTCGATCCTGCATTTGAGCACTGGAATTTCCAGAATTTATTTAGGTGCTGTTTTGCTGGACATTTGGTCCAGTAAGCAAAGAAACATGACTTCTTCTTACCCATGTGCAGCTGGAGCTTTGCATTGGTCTCTGCTCATTGCAGAGGCCATGGCAACCTGACACCATCCACCCATCCCCTGGAATTTGGCATGAATCGGTTTTGCTCCTGAAAATACTTAGACCAGATTTGAGGCTGAGGCTTTTCTTCTACATATATGCTTTTCCCCCACCCTATCTTTTTTGTTTAATCCTGTGCTTGACAAAGTTTGGGTAATACAGCTGAAATGAAAGAATAAGCTGGGAAAAAAAAATCAACAAAACATCTTTAACCATTAAATGGTTTGGTGGATTAAGGAAGAATCAACTGTTACCTGAATGAAAGAGCTGCTACAGACTTGCAGCTGTAGTAAAGTCCATCTCCAGAGTTTCAGGTCCTTAGTAATGGCCAAAACTACTGAGGCAAGGGAAAAAATGTAAATGGAGAGCTGCTCTACAGCTGCTTGGTCTACTTTACCATTCTGGGAAAACTTTTTCTGAACCTTTGGGAATTATAGGAGGATGCAAGGCTTGGCTTTTGCAAGTGATGTAGCTTGTCTTGTCATGGTTTAACACAAACCTAAGACAGATCAGAAAAAGTGACTATGCTATTAAAGTCCAATAACAAAGTGCTGTGCAGGAGGATTAGGAGAAACATCTAGAGAAGAGTCCAGGATATTTCTGCAGTGGCTTTCTCTTTATCCTCAGCATCCTGAAAAAAGATTGACACCCACTTCATGTTTGAGACAAATATGTGATCACAATTTCTGCATGGTTCTTTGATATATTATGAAACATTCAGAATTTTGATTTGTGAGAGCTGACTTTGTAGGTCATTGGGAGAAAGGTCCTGTCTGCAAACACTGAAAATTGCCTGTTTGGAAGAGAACACCACTGCAAGAACAGAGAGACATTCCTTAAACATAATGTGGTTTTCCAGTGGAATGATTTCTCATCTTCAGAGTATCACCTGTTGCATAAATACCTTGCTCCTTGCTACAAAGGTAACAACTAGGAATAATCTTCTTCTTTTTTTTTTTTTTTAATTTTTTTTTTTTTTAAATCCTTATATTCCCAAAGGCAAAATAGTTCTGTGGTGTGAAGATACGACTCTCACCTGACACAGTGCCATTAGTTCAGCTGGAGAGAATTGCCTGCGGGCAAACATCAAACCGTGATGGATTAGGTTATGTTTTTTTCCACACAGGTGTCTCTGAGTAACTTTTCGTAAATCTTTGGAGATGAAAAATCAGGGAATAACTTAATCATGTTGTGCTATTAAAAAGATTTACTGAGCAGCACCCACTGGATTAATTGGGTGGTCCTTAAAGAGCCTAAATTTTGGGGGATTGCTGTGGATGTAAAACCTCTCTTTGCATGGTGGTTTTACATGTTTTTTTTTTTTTTTTCCTCTATTCCACCAGTGTGGGGGTGATAATAATGCAAAGAAGAATATGTTGTTGCTGACTTATCATAATTTTAAATTGCTAGTAACTGTCACATACTACATGCTACTACAAACAAAGCTGATCTGTGCAGTGTGTTGGATAATGGAATGGTGCTAATTAGGAGACAGTGAGAATTATATCAACTCCATATGACTGTCACAAGCAAAACCATGGAGCAGCCCAGGGAATGGTTATAAAAAGAGTATCACTGTCTCAATATTGCCCGAAGGGGAAGCCTCATAAAGCTTCACTATAAAATTTATCTGACAGATTTCCAGGCAGTAATTATACCTCTGATTTATATGTGTTTAATATCACTTATGCTATATTATTTTTTTTCCTCAAAAGACTCTTGGAAGCTTTTTGTTGTACTGTCATTCTTTCTTTCTTGAAAATGGAGCCAGGTAGCTGTGGTGCACATCACTTTCTCAGCATTTATATTAGACAAGGTTTTGGGGTTGTTGTGTATGGGGTTTTTTTTTCAATTTTCAAAGCATATTACAAATCATCTTCAAACAACAGCCCTCCAGATTTCCTGTCCAATGTGCACTAGAACAGGCTGACAAGGGAAGTGGTTGAGTCACCATCCCTGGAGGTATTTAAAAGGCATGAAGGTGTGGCACTTGGGGACATGGCTTACTGGTGGGCTTGGCAAAGCTGGGGCAACAGCTGGATTTGATGTTGTCAGAGATCTTTTCCAACCTAAATGATTCTATGCTTATACAAGATATTTAAACACTTCTTTGCTGTAGTGAGACTTATGAAGAGTCATGAAATTAACAGCACTCAGAAAGATATCTGTGAAAAATCACCCAGTGCAATTAGCCCAGATCTCTTGAGCTTTGAATATCAGGTCATGCTGAGCACTGAGACTGCCAGGCTGTGAAAGACAGGAGGGATGAGCAATTCAGCAGTCTGCCTTCCAACACGGCTCAGCTTGGGATCCCAATCGTCTTCCAAAGTGTGGGTTAGCATTTTGGTGTCCTTGCAAGCCCCTGGGCATGTGCAGCTGGGGTGGCCATTGCCTGTCTCAGCAGGAAAAGCTCTAGGGCAGGAGAGGAGATGCAATCTGGAGATGCAAATGAGTGACTGGTAAACCTTGGGAATGAGGTGGGAACATCTCAGTGATTCTCAGGTGGCACAGGCTTGCAAATGCCACTCACAGGGTAAGATGAGGGTTGTAGAGGGAGGGAGACACTGTGAAAGTGCATCTTCCTGTGGCGTGTGAAGCAGCAGCACAGAAATTCCTTTGACTAACTCACCTTGCAGGAACACAGAGTCCTGAATGCTGTGCTAGGATGTCTCCAGGACTTCTAAGAAACAGAACTGGCTGATTACCAGGACTCAAAGAGCTGTAGTCCCCAGAATTGACATTTATGTGAGCATTAAAGAGTTTTGAAGGCAGTTTAGATGCAAGAGGGGCACACAGAGATCTCCACACTGCAGCCAATCATGCTATCTGACATTTGGCTTCACATCTGGGCTTCTGGATTCCTGGGCTAATTTGGTGAGAACCAGTGTTCCAGATACTAATGTGAAGTTTGAGACTTCCAGGAAAAGATTCACAGGTTACTCCTCTCTTTCCAAGAGAATACTGACAATTTTTTGGCAAACTGAGAAAATCGTTCTGTGTGGACCTAAGAAAGAAGCTGAGCAAGGTTGCTATCATTTGTGATTAATGTTAATCTTGGTGGAGGTAGTGCTGATGACCAAATCCCTGACACTATTTTAAGGCTTTTGAAGTAGCTTTTGAGGCAGTAGTGCTCCTTGGAGTGCAATATTATTCTCAGATAAAGATGGGACTTTATCAGCTTGCTACTATAGTTTTGATGATTTTTAGCCTACAACCTTCCAAATCAAAATAGCAAAGTGCAATTGTCCCCATCAACAAGTGGTGACATGAAAAGAGACAGAAGGACTTTTCCAGGCCAAAGGATCTCATGTTAGACCAAATTTAATCATATCACTATCCACAAAATAGGAAATTTCCTGGTAAAGGTGAATGGAGTTTGTACATTAAAAATATCCTCAGAAATTCCAGCTAACACTAAATAAACTTCTGCTGTTTCCAGCTTTAGTCAGTCTGGTAAATGGAAAGATGCTCAAACACCTCTGCTCTGTCTGGTATTCTCACTTGCACTGTGGTCAGGCTCCATGGAAATATCAGAGATATGGCTCTCACCCACACATGGCAGCTGCCTGAAACTGTATAGCTGAGGTCAGTATTGTTTTCATACCCCCCACCCTCCCCCATTTTATGGATTTACCAGTAAGATATCTAAATAGCTGGTGAAGCACCTCCTGAATTAGTGCACCATTAGGCCCAATAGAGACCATAATAAAAATCTGTTAATCAGCCTGGTATATTAAAATACACTTAAACTGTGCATTTCAGTGTTGGCATGCAAGCTGCAGTTGCTCATACTCTGCTTCAGACTCTCCTGCTGAGGAGCAGCAATCTTGGAAAAGGGACACTACGGAGAGAGGGGAATTTCAGAAATTCAGCAGCTAATTTTAATCTACACTGCAGGAGAGTCAGAGCTCGTGTAACTTTGAGGCCAGGCTGTTGCAGCTGAGCTGAGCCTCTGTCTCAATGATTTTGCATTCCTGTTGCCAGCAGACTTTATTTTGCACTGGCGAAACACCAGGTCTTTCCGTAGTAAAACCACCCCGTGACATTGCTTCTGGAAGACAACCACAAAACCTAATCCCTTAATCCCACTTGAGAAAGCTGTTTTAAATGGGAAGCAGAGTTGTGTTCACTTCCATGCTCACATGACTGATTCTGATCTCAGTTCTGCCAGCACAAATTGAAACACACACTCTAACATGGCAAAATTTGCTCTCGATCTGGCCCAGATACTGTAAATTCCCATCTGTGCATAAGGTGGCTTCACGCTGCCCTGATAGATGCATCAAAGGCACTAGAGACAATCTGTATCCCATTATTGGCAAAAGCATGAACTGAGTTGGGAGTGATAATAATTTCAAAACACCTCTTTTTTTTTTTCTTCTTTTTTTTCTTTTTTTTTTTTTTTTTTTTCCCAAAACCAGAGACAGGTGATGCCATGTATCTGAGGTATTAGACTCATGTACAGGATCATAGGGGAATGACTTGAAGCTGAAAGAGAGTAGGTGTAGATTGGATATTAGAAAGAAATTCTTTATTGTGAGGGTGGCAATGCCCTGGCACAGTTGCCCAGAGAAGCTGTGGCTGATCCTGGATCCCTGGAAATGTCCAAGGCCAGGCTGGATGGGGCTTGGAGCAACCTGGGATAGTGGAAGGTGTCCCTGCCCATGGCAGGGAGGCTGGAACTAGATAATCTTTCAGGTCCCTTGCAACCAAGCCATTCTATGATTATTTGATCATATCTGCTTGCTTTGGAACAAATTCTTAGATTTTTAGCACATGGCTTAATTTGTAAACCATTCTCATATTGGTATTTTCTAACTTTTTTCCCTAATCAATATTTTATATTGTACAAACTTTTTGATCAATTCCATTTTGCTCCAGAACAGTGATGCACAGATCAAAAAACATGACTCCTTTACAAGTTGTGCAAAGTGGTGACCCCAGACAGTTTGCCCTTCATCCTGAATGAGCAGTTATGCGATTGAGAACATCATCTGTTTGTGAAAAAGACTTTGGAGGTCTGGAGGACATGCCAGGGTTGTAAAGGAAAAAAAAGCCAATTTAATTTTTGAAAATTAAAGGTGAGAAAAGGACAATAAAAATTCCCACTTTCTTTGTGTCGGGAATGAATAAAATCATTGTGTTCCATGTCACCACCTTGGCAAGTGTGTCGTTCATGGAGTGGATTTCCCTGCTATTCCCTGTGCTTTTTCCATCCTGTGTAAGGGGCTCGTGTTGCTCACTGTGTGGGTTGGGTATCATGGGAAGGCAGAGAAAACTAGAGAGTCTCCAGGGAGAGCCAGGAAAGGTCTGCTGTGGTTCATAATGACTTCACCAAATCAGCAATGACATTTAAATAGTGTTTATAAAGTGTATTTAAGTCCTCAGGTGAAGTGAAAAGACATTATCATTAATATATTAATATCCTGTGGCTTCTTATGAGGCTATGTTTTTTTAGTCTTGAATAGAAGTGGTTTATAATAGTTTTTCCAGAAATAATCCTTTTTCTTCTTTTTTCTCCCCCACTTGTGGAACTGACACTTTTTCTAAACAGCCTCCAGCTGTTGTCGTTGTGACTCGGTGCTGACACTGCCAGGGACATAGCAGGACTCCAAGAATGTGAATTCTCCATCTCAGGAAGGAAATAAGAGCTAGCACCTTACTTCCAGCAACATATGCTTGTTTTTTTATATTTATTGTTTCAATTCCATTGTGTTGGATTAATTTCAGGTTATTCTGTCCATCAAAATTGATGAAATATTCATCTCCTGATAGCGACTGGAAATTGTTTTCACCTAATTTGAAGCCATATCTTAGATTAGGAGGATTTTTTTCCTTTCCAAGTATTTTTTTTTAAAGCAGATACATTCAAACCTAACAGTTTTAAAAAGGACTTATTTGGATGAGTGATGCAAAGTGGTTTCATAACTGGTTTCCACAAGGCAAAATAGACAGTGACATGGAAAATAGTACTGATTGACACTAAGGGCTAGATCTGATCAAACAGAAGGCAAGGGAATGCTGGGACTAAACTGGAAGTGATCCCAACACTTGGTGATGAAACCCAGCACAGAATCAGATTGCTGGAAATGGGATGAAACTCACTGGTTCACCCTGCCTCCTTGAGACTGCTGGGGTTTTATTTTGGGAAATTATGTTTTGACTTCTTTACATGTGCTAAAATACACTGAAATTCACTACTGCTTTTGTCGCACTCTTTACAGACAATATGAAAAAAGGGTAACTAACACAGGTCTGCTCCAGGACACCAAATGTGAAGCTTTTCCTCCTCAGTAATCCCTTATTTTATCCAGAGGTTGTTGCAAGATGAAACAATATTCCACAGATTTATTTCTGTACTATTTATTCCTGATAAAAGTAGCATCAGTACAGAATCACATGCTGAGACTTGTAGATTCACTTATAAATTTTGCTGTCCACAGATGGTCACTTTAGTTACATTAATTATCCCAAGTCCATGATGGGATTGTTTGGTTCTGTTTTTTGTCATGTTCTGTTCCATCTTGTCCTATTCTATTTTATCTAATCCCAGCCTAGCCTAATCTAGTCTATCCTATCCCAATCCCATGCAATAAGGAACTCCTGAAATTTTGTTACTAGTCTGTTCTTCATGCCTGGCAGATAACTGAAACTTCTCAGTCTGATTTTGTAAAGAAATGACATGGTGAAATTAGAAGTTATCAAAATTACCCTTTGGAATAACCTTCCTTGCTAATAATTTTCAAATAATGTCAAATATGATATTGTAAACCATGTAACCAGGCAAGGACAGATTTCGGGGGGGGGGGGAAGTGGGCAAAAATTAGGACAATATTTTTCATGGGAAAATGAATTTTTAAAATAAGGAAAGGTATTGGTAAAAACTGTTAGCACTAATATTTTTTATTTTCATATTTTTTGCATGATTTTATCAGGAGTCATAATCAGCTTTTGTTTTAATTGTAATTTTGTACTTTTTTTCTTGTTATTTGACCTTTTATGAGGTCAAATACACAATATAATAAAAATTATTATTAATACACAAACTTATTTTCAGTTAGTAAATTATCAATTAATATTTTATAATCAGTTTTTATTACAGGTCCTATATCATATTGATTAAAATATCCAAATGAAATTTAAGAACTGAAGCTACAACTTCTCTTAATTCTGCAGATTGGTATATATGTTATCTTCTTTAAAAATTTTACTTTGGTTCAAATTGTCTTGATTTTATTTTTGGAAATCATTTAACCTGGCTGTAAATACGGTGCAATGAAACAAATCCCTCAACATTGCATAAAAAGTAGAAAAACATGTGTGCTTATGCTGCATGCACAAACCTGCCATTTGTTGTCACATTAAATATTGAAAACTTGAATTTTTGTTACAAGGTAAATATAATAATACAGTTATATGTCCATACTCAGTTCAGTAATTTCCCAAGGTTTCTAAGTGTGAGAACATAGGATGTAGATTAATGAATGTATTTAAATAATTAAACACAGGAGTTCTTTTCAAAAGTGCTGAGAATATTACATTTCCAGGCATGATTGTGCTTCTCCTAACTTTGAGAACCCAAGTCTCTCATTAAAACAATTAAAGTGTGTAAGACCAAGTTTTGGTCTCATTGTCTTTTGTCCATAAATCGGCATTACAGCTCATGTCAACACTTTGAATGACCATCTCCTTCAAACAAAATTAAACTAATGGGCTCAGAACCTGACTGTTGTCATGGGAAAACAATAAAAATAACTCTTTTCCATCCTTTTATCACCACTGTCATTAACTACTGGCTCGTGTAAGAGCGTATAAAGCACACTAGGCACTGACTTCTCTCTGTTCCATGACCACCTGAGGAGGAAAACCCCAAAAGCTGCTTCTACCTCCACCTTGCTCTGAGTCCCTGGGTGTTGGTGTTCAGTCAGACTGTGCATCAGTTTCCCTGCTCTGCTGAGGAAAGATGCCATTTAAAGAAATCAGCCTTATTATACCCCAATGACAGGCATAATTAACGATGTCTGCCTGCGAGAGGCACAAGAATAGAGGGAAAGCTTTTGTTCACCTGAGCACACTACCATCCTTGACCCATCCAGGTAACTTAAGCCCTGGTGGGATTGGACAAGGACAGGTGTAATTGGGCCCCAGTCTCGGCTGCTTCCAGCCTTGCAATTAGCCTAATGAGGTTGTCTGTGGAGGGGTCAGTCGCTAGCGGCCACTTTGGCTGGAGCCTTCTCAGGCTGTCGGCAGAGGGAGAACAAGGAGCCCATTGGGTCAGAGCACGAGACAAAAATGAATGCTGGTAATTGATCCAGTGACAGCGGCGTCTGTCCTGAGATGGGGGAAATGGCCAGCTGCAGGGAAAAGGCTTGGTGCCAAAAAACCTCCAAAGAATAAAAAAAAACCAAAACTGCATGAAGGACTCATGTTTCTGAAGATGCGAATTCAGACAAATTTTAAGGGGCACCCAGCCATGTGGATGTTAAATGTGGGCGTTTCACTCAGTTGGATGCAACCATGTTGCCATCTCTGTGAACTGAATAAAATGAGCCTTTCCATGACCTGTTTTATCTCTGCCCTCCCAGCCCACTCCCTGCCAAAATCCCCAAATGTATGTGCAGCCCCTAGGTATGGATCCGTAGACAAATGTGCCATTATGTTCTCTTGGATCTTTCCAGGAAGGTTCTGGATGTGCCCTTGAAAATGCCTTCACAATTCATGTGATTCAGCATGTGTGTTTTTAGCTTCACTTATTTCAGGTGGACTGAAATGTAATTTTAACCCATCCTTCCATCACTCTGTTCTTGTGAGGATTTTTAATTAAGCATAGTCTTTAATCAATTAAGTGGCAGCTGCAAGTAATGTGCTAGTGATCTGAATGTGTCTTTAGAAATATCCAAACTTGCAGAAAATGCAAGTTCAAATAGCAGCAGGGAAGAGATTGACTTTCATCCTTCCTTTGAATTCCACAAAATTTCCTGTCTGGGACTACTCATCAATATCTTGCCGAGACGTAAGAGACAGCTTTTCAAAAACAATTCATCCCTCCTCTCTTTTCTATCTGTGTGGTAATTCAGGATAATAGAAATAATAGTAATAATAAATATTGAAGCTGGAGTTAGAAATGGCAGTTTCAAACCTTGAAAATCCATGTCTATTGCTGGCAGAACCTACATGTTTGGGAAGGGCATTGTTGATAAATGCCCTTTCATTATTTATCATCACTTTGACTTCAGGGCTAGCATAAAACATGCATGTCCCCATGCATAATTAAGCTTAAGATTACTTTTAATAATGATAACAATAATAGTAATTGTTATTACTCTTTGTAACTGAGGTTAGAGACTCATTTCTGTCACCTTTTTACAAAGATTTAACAAATTATCTACACTGACCTTAGTTAGACATCTAAAATATGGTGTCTGTATACAAGGTAAAAAGCAGAATCTCCTTACATATATTTTTAAATTAATTGAACAGTCCCTGTATGAATTGAACAGACCTGTGAGAAATGGGAACAGAGACACCAGTAGGTTGTGACTGGAGTTGCCAAAAGAAGGTGGAGGTGCTTACTCTAGCTGTTCTCTTTAGTCACTAGAGAGAAGTAGGTGACAAGAAGCAGGCAAGTGATTCAGCCTTCAGGGAGCTAGCTAAGAATAAAATTAATTGAGTTTAATTCTTCCTGGAGGAAACTCCTATTCTCCATCCTACAAGGGGACTCTGGGGTGAGCAGCTCAGCTGTAGATGCTGAAAGTTGAAGGAGTAAGGTAGGTTGGCACAATCCTGTCTGTAACTTGTATGTGTTCAAACTTGGAGTCTGTGGCATGGTCCAAACCAAGATTGATTTTTTAAATGCTCAGTTATGAATGAACCTAAAGCTAAGTGTCTTTGCTAGAGCAGATGAGAGCTTGCTAGAAGGAACAGGGAGTGAGATCCCAGTCTATTTCCTATTTCATACCTTTTGCCACTATGTTCCACATGGAGGTTCACAACTCCCAAGATGTTGAGGTCTCACATCCCTTCTCACACACTCATTTCCAGCAGGGTGGCCAATTTCAATTAATAGAGTGTGAGCACCCGATTTAGAATCATGAGTTGAACAACCACATGGAGTCTCTGTGAGTTTAATGGCAGTGATGACAATGCCCTGTAACTGGTGACCAGCCTGGCAGGGAGGCCACTGTGCTAGACATCAACTGGGGGAACGGGACAGGCTTGCTCTGAGGGCAGGTCATGGCTCAACTGACCCTGTAGCCACCACCCCTCTGCCAAAGGAAGTGCGTGATAATAGCAATAATAAAAAATAAATGCCATCTTGCAGTATTTTTCTGTTTCTCATCCTTATGCCACGATGCCAAGGAAGTGAGGGACAATGCTGGCTAGCAGAATGATGGATTTATGACTAGTGCTGACGCCTTTTTTCCCTCTTGTGAATCAGAAGTTTTAAAAAGCAGGCGTATGTCTCCTGTGCAAATAGCTCGTGTTAACAGAGTACATCAGGATCTCATGTGCATGTTGAGGCCCATGCTGAGCTCAGCTCAGAAACCAAGCCCACTAGTTGTCCAGTAGTACCAAGCCTCACCCACTAGTCAGACATCAGCATCCCTTGTGTGCATTAAACACACTGAATAGTCTCCTTTCCCTATCAAACACATCTAGGAATTGGAAAAGAAGGTACTTTTGAGGACTCAGCCTCTTCCTATATTTTGTTTTCATTTTTTGCAGGTTCTACTTAAAGCAATTCCACTCAGATGCCATTTTTTTTTTTCCTCCTAAAGCATTATTTGCCTTTGGGGTAGGTAGAGACCTTATTTGTAGCTCAATCATATTTTGAGGTAACACATTTGACTTATTCTCTCTGGTAAAACAAATTAATCAAACCAAGTTTTCTGGACATCAAAAATATATTTGCAGGACTGTACTGATTTGACTGGAATAGAGCCGATTTTCTTCACAGTAGCTGATATTGGGCTGTGATTTGGATTTGTGCTATAGTCTTGAAAATACAGGGATGTTTTCATTACTGCTGGGCAGAGCTTACACAGAGTCAAGGTCTTTTCTGCTCCTCACCCCACCCCACCAGCAGGAATTCTGGGGGTGTACAAGGAGTTGGGAAGGGTCAGAGCTGGGACAGCTGACCCTGACTGACCTAAGGGATATTGCAGACCATATGAAGTCATGGTTGATATATAAATCCAGGGGAAAAAGGAGTAAGAGTGGAACATTTTGAGTGATGGTGTTTGTCATCCCAAACCTCTCTTACATTTGATGAGGCCTTGTTTTCCTGGGGATTGCTGAACACCTGTCCACGCACAGGGAGTGGGGAATGCATTCCTTGTTTTGCTTTGCTTGTAACATGGCTCTTGCTTTACCTGTTGGACTGTCTTTATTTTAGCCCATGAGTTTTTTCACTTTTTAGGCATGGATTTTCTCTCTTTTTGGTCATAAATTGCCAGCTGGGGTTAAATCCTGACAGTGGTGTAATCAGGTAGATCTTAGACTGAAATACACAAACTGGTCTGTGAAACTGAGCTCTCACATAAACCTCACCCCAAGTTTTGTCCTTGTATTAATGTTATTTGGAAATGAAGTGAATTTACCCAAAAGGTTTTCCATCCACACGTTTACAGGGATTTCAAAAATGTAACACAATGTCCTGAAGTCCACATTTTAGTGATGAAAAATGTTTGAAAAAATTCAAGAACAGTAAAACCTTTTCTATACGAAAGTAACCTTGTTAATTAAAACCCAAGTAGGGGGAAGAAAAAACCCCAAAATAATAGCAGTGGATAACAATGCTTAGCCAAAAGTATCACAAAATTGGAAAACCATAAAAGGAATTAACAGAAACTAAAGAATGCAGAAGAAACCTAATATAGATTTTGAAATAGGTATTGAAGCCAAAACATATGGACATTGAAATGGATTGGTTTTCACCCCTCAGGAACATGCAGACAATATCCCAATGCAGACATGGTAATGAACACACTTCCAGCAAACTGCAGCTCCTGGGCAGCCAAACCATGGGCATTGGCAGCCAGGAGCTAGGTCCAGTTTTAACTTTTTGTTTTCTCTGCATCTCACTTTCCCCACTGGATATCAGACTGTTTTCTTCCACTTTTTGTGAACTTTTCTCATTAGCTTACAAGTCTTCAGAGAAAGAGCTCTTCTATTACATGCTTCTTCTGTGCCTGAGGCAAAGGGACCCCCACACTTTGGTCAAAGGTTTTTCAGTTTCTGTAAGAACACTGTAGTTGAATCCCACATGGAATTTAGTTTGTGCACAAGTTAATCTTACTGTTGTGACACACTTGGCTGCCAGTGTATATACAACAATAAGAAACGGCCACGATCTCTCACTTGGTCTTATGTTCAGGCTTGTTCCAAACAACAAAATCTGGTCTATTAAAACCACAAATGGACAAGAAGGAATGATTTTAATGGAGTGACATCTAAACTGCTTTTCCTCAGTTTTTGTAGTAGAAGATGTCTGAAGGAGCTATTCAAGAGACATTAAAAAATCAGATTGATTGTCCTCATAATAACACATCAGTAGCAATTTCACTTTGTACCCGCTACTCATTCAAGCTAAACTTGCATAATTTGCATGAAGGTACATCATTTATACTTTGGGGAAAACTAAAAATAGAAATTTGAACAAAGTGACTATAATAACCAAAACTGCATGACTGAAGACTTCAGTGTAAACACTGTTCTCAGAAAAATCAATGTATCTCCACAGGACATAGGCTAAATATATTACACCTGCCATAAAAACACAACCCTCTCTCAGCTTTTCACATGAGGTTAATTCTGTTATGACCAGTGAATCTTTTAAATCCCTCGATAATTGGACTGCAGGTAGAGGTAGTTCAGGCTTCAGAACTCAAAAATTTTTATATTATTTATGACTCCACCTAAAAGTACAGTTAAAAAGCAACTTACATCTGGCTCTGGATTTGTATAACCTACATCAGCATGATCTTGACCACAGCTTAGTCATCCTCATGTCACTCTGTGTACCATTTCTGGTTACCCTGGAGTGGTACCAGTGGAGATTTGCTCACCTACATGTATTCACATTAAACTACTCTCAGTTTCCACGCCCTAGTTTGCACATGTACCCTACTCAAAAAGTCTTGTTCTTGTTCAGATTGCAGATTGGCTGGGTCTCACTCCCTGAACATCTACTCAAAATTGTGTTTAATCTTCTTTGTTCAGTGGGTGGTCCTGTCCACCATTATTTATTGTCCACTGATAACAGAATGATTGGTTTCCTCCTGGGCTTTTCCATGGTTCTCCTCGCTAAAAGTTACTGGAAATACCCCAGCAAAACAATATCTTTATTTCATAATATTCTTCTGATTTTTCAGCATTTAGAGAGTTTAGGTGGGATACTTTTGAGAGGGTAGGATTCAGTTCACAGACTGAGACGTCTATTTCTAGATTTTGCCATGCAGGTGTCTCCAGGAAAGCTGAGCATCTGGGCACTAGGGATCCACACTGCACAATCAGGGTGATGGAACATGTAGGTACCTTCCCCTTGCTCTTTATGGTCTCACTGGGGACATTTCAAGATAACAGGGAGCCTATGAGCTCCTCCTAAAACCACCAAACTCCCATACATGTCAGTTCAGCTCAGGCTGAGCCACAGTGATGACTCCTGCTCATTTGAGTGTGCTGGATTAAAATAAACAGTCTCCAACAACCTAAAGCATGTAACAGCTTAATAATGCCTTAGTAAGTCTTACTGGCCTACTCAGTTGAAATTTGAAAATTGCAGATAATTACAAACAGCACAAAAGGAGTCTTATAACAGGAAGTGCTGGACAGTGTTAATAACAGGTTTCATTAGCAGATCCACCTATACTGTACATGGCAGCTGCAATAGGGACAAAAAATATCCCACAGAAGATTAGACACTCAGCATAACAGGTATTAGGTAAATAAGTAAGCAAATTGTCCATAAAACCATGTAAGAACCTTCCAGCTTTATAAAACCCGCATTTTAAGCTGTTAATGATGGACTCAGGGGAAAGTCACATGAGTGCTAACATGCATGTTATGAAAGGAGATTGTCGCAAGAGTCTGTAAATCAAAACAGAAAGCTGTAGAATCATGGAATAGTTTGGGTTGGAAAAGACCTTTAAGGTCATCTAGCTCCATCCTCCTCCTGCTGTGGACAGGGACACCTTCCACTACATCAGGATGCTCCAAATCCCATCCAACCTGACCTTGAACACTTCCACAGATTAATATTTCCAAACCTTCTTTGGATAACCTGTACCAGGGCCTCATCAACCTCACAATAATTTCTTCTTAATATCCACAATAATATCTTCTTAATATCCTCACAATAATATCTTCTTAATGCCCTCCTTCAGCTTGAAGCCATTTCCCTGTGTCCTATCCCTCCATGTTCTTGTCAAAAGTCCCTCCCCAGCCCTCTTGCAGCCCCTTTAGGCACTGGAAGAGGATCTGAGGTATTCCTGGAGCCTTTTCCCCTCCAAGCTGAGCAGCTCCAAATGTCTCAGCCTGTCTTCATAGCAGAGGTGCTCCAGCCCTCCATGTTGAGAAATATGTCAGAGCTCTACACAAGGCAGGTAAATTATATTGCTGTGCAATGGCTTGTAGACTTCAGGAAAGAATGGATACCTAGTAAAGACTGTAGTGAGTAGAGTGCTTCCTTTAAAAAGAATAAGCTTTCTGATCAGACCAAATCCATCAAAAATGTAGTTTGGTCAATTTGGATGTACAAAATGCATGGAACTGGAGTTTCCTTGGTTCTTTCTTTCCTTGTTAGAAGCACTGGCTGTACCCATTTCTATTGGATAGAAAATACGTGAGGCCCATGTGTTTGTCAAAAGGCTTGGGTGAAGCACCAAGCTATGATCTTGTGCACTTTTTGCAAATACTTCCTCAAGACTCAGAATTCCACTGTCAGACAAGCTTTAGTTCCTCAGCAGCTCCTGCTTCCACTGTAAAAAAAAATAGTAATGGGAAGAAAATGTTTTGGGACATGGGTTATCTCACTTGATAAGTGTACAGATGCCAGCAGACTGGAGCCTTCATTTTACACAGACCACTGCTTTTATTCTGACGTGTTCTCCTTTACTCCCCTGTGGTTTCACGGGTCAGGGACTAGCTGGAGGTGCCCCATGTTTTCAATTTGCTGAATGAAATAACAGTGGAGAAGAATGACTCTGTCAGCCATATCTGGTAGATAGAGCATGAACAGAGAACACGCAGTGGGAGCACTGTGGGTGTGTTTGATTTTGCTGCACATGTAGTTCATAACTCACTCGAGGCTCTGCAGCTCATTAGTTTTGGGTGGGTCTCTCCCACCAGTGCAAGCAGCCTTCATTTCATGGATGTTTTTGTGTATCCAATTCAATTCTGAGTGGATGCAACAAGACTTATGGCACAGGAAGGTCCATAGACAGACCTGACAGGATTATTCAGGTAATACAACAGGGCTGCTAGGGTGCTCCCTTACTCCTCATTAGTTTCAGAAAAGAACTGTTGAAATTTTGATTTTTAAAAATTTTTTGACTTCTAGATTCTAAAAATCAAAACACAACAGAGGACTGGGCCAGAACTCAAAGGTTTGGAAAATTTCTGCTTGAACCACTCTATTTCAATCGTGAAGAAAAAAACAAATGCAGACATGATATTAAAGAAGCAACAAAAAAAAATTAAGAACCAACAACACCAGCACACAAAGAAAAGTACGGAGTATTTGTGACTGGGAGCACTCTCTCAGATGTCTTTTGGCTTTGCTTTTCAGAGTTCTGAGGTTGTTACCCAAAGATGGTACAGCCATGAGTGGCCAAGGATACCACACCGTGTCCTGACCTTCAGGTATTGCTTGGAGTGTGCTACAAAACAGTTAATTACTGTGAAAAAATATAAATTCACCCATGTTTAATCTGCATCAATATTAAGGCTGGAAGTTGCTCTGATGAGAAGAAAGTGAATAACTTCCACAACAAAATATGGAGCACCCAGTGTAATAGGGAGTGCTAAAGGGGATCACAGCTGGGGAGACAGGAGCCATAATAACTCTTGGGGAGCTTCTGAGTGTCCAGGGTGCATCATGGGCTGTGAGGTTTTTATCCATGGGTGTGTATCCTTTATAGGTATGATTTTTCCCTTCAGGTATGAGCCCTTTGTTCACATCTTGGTCATGTTCACATCTTGGTCAGTCAGCAGAATGATGAAATATTGAAGTGTGGACTCGCACCGGCATGAAAGACGCCATGAACTCAATCTGTACTTTTATTGAAGAGAAGGCTGAACAGTGATTTTAGCTTGTGTACACCTACATGACAAAGACCTTTTTCTTTGTCCAGAGGTCTAAGAACATCCAATAAACAAAAAGAGGAGACAGAAAAATTCAGATGGAAAAGGAGTAGGATTTAACCATAAACCCAGCAAACAACTGAAATAGTGAAATGATTTAAAAAAAAAAAAAAATCCTATTGTTGGGCACTAAAAATTGAAGATTGAATATTTTTTCCCTAAAGGACATGTTTACCTTCAAAGACTTTCGAGTATGGCCTGGCCTGTGTGATAAGTCAGACATCCTTCTTTAGCTACTCAAAAAACCTCCAATAACTTTCTACTCTGAGGGGATGTCTTTTAATCTCAAGACCTGGGTGATACAAGAGGTAACAAATTTGACAGTTTTAATTTTTCTTTCCCTATTTCTATAGCAAGCAGACATAGTAAATAGTACCAAAAATGCCTGAATCCTGTCCTTCACCTTCCTCAATTATGCCTTTTGCCAAGGGCTGTAATGAAATCATGGGATCAGGGAGAAAAGTTTAAGTAAACTTCAGGCAGCGTTCCTTCTTCCTCAGAAACAATTATTCCTGAAAACCATAATCTTGACCAGTATCTGGGTTGGTCTGAAAACCAGACTATGCAGATGAAGGTGAATGAACAGAATTGTCTAAGGTTACATTAGAGAAGACAGGGCCTCTTTTTAAATTTATGTGTGTAGAAATACACTTATATATATTAAATTTTAATTGCCTTTTGCTTGTCAGATCCAGATTGGATCTCTTTGTTCCTGTTTTTATTCTCATTCCACATGGTAGACCAACTCCTTCACCTGGGTGTGCTGCCATGCAGGTGTTTGCTGGCACACCTGGGGGAGGGATGTGTACAAGGCTGGAGCTGGCAGGAGCAGAAATGCCCACAGCCTGGCAGGGGTCAGGGTAAATACCCACTGAGCCACCCCCTGCAGCCTGCATTGGGTACCTGGGGCCTCTGCCATGAATCTGTTGAGTGATCATAAAGGAAGTAATCTCTCTGTGTTCCATGGGGACCACAATATTTCCTTTCACTTCCTTAGGGGCGATCTTCTGTGGTGTGCTTGCTGCAAAGTGACTTAATTATCATTCCCACAGTCCCTGTATGAAGGATCATAAAGGGATTACACATTGGTGTTATCTCCAGCATGTACAACCCCTGGCACAGAAGGTAACAGTAAAAGGGTTAATATTCTGAATTTATGAAAAGGCACATGTGGATGTCTCAGGAACAAGATGACTTGAAGGCTGGTTTCTCCTCAAAAGGATGCAGCCTGGAATCCCTGCAAGGCTCTTCCCATCCACAGCAGAGTGGTGTGAATGGCTTAGGAGAGCAGCACTGAGTTACAGCCTCCTCTTCCTCCTCCTCCAGGAACTCTGAGCTCCCTCTAGAAGAAGCTGTTCGTTTTGCTGCTGAGCTAACATGATTAAACAAGACAGGTCTGGCAGGGCTCTTCCACATTGTCAAATCTTGAACAAAAGGCGTAATTTTCCTATTTCTTACAACTCCAAACAGCCTACTTATAGAGACGACAATTACTCACAGGCAGTGTAACTCAAGACCTTTCCAGTGTTTATATCTCCACATGATCCACACATTTACATGGCAACAGCATGGGACAAGACATGTCTTTTCATTTTCCCATCATAATTCATGGCAGGACCCTGCCAAGAAAACACTGGAGCTGATTACCAAGTGTGACTACGATCGGATCATTTAGCAATTTGAGTTTCCACACCTTTTGTGTGAGGCTGGGCTTTGTTTTACTTAAAGCAATAATTGCATTCTAATTTCATAATATAGGTCGTGGTTGCTTCATCTCTCTGTGCCTTCAAGGAAAAGAAAAGCTGCACAGAACACAACAAACATTTTTAATTAATTTTTTTTAAATGTGCTAATAAATGTTTACCTGCTTCACAGGTGTGCTTGCTGCAAAGTGACTTAATTATCATTCCCACAGTCCCTGTATGAAGGATCATAAAGGGATTACACATTGGTGTTATCTCCAGTAATAATGAATTACTCTTTTATGAAGAACAGAGTTCAAAGGAACATTTTTAAGAGTAAAAGTTTTTCAAATAAAATGCATTAAGGAAGGAGTTAAAGTCTAAGAGATTTTAAACCAGAGGAATTTCAAAACAGAGCAGAAACGGATGATGACAAACAGTCTTGGACTCCATCTTTCACAATGCTCAAATTTGTCTTCAAGGTTCCCCCCAATGAACAATGGGCACTTCTCACATCCGTGTAGGATTGATCCAGAGTTTATTGGAGACCTTTTCCCTTCTTCTCCTCCAGAGCATGACACTCCATGCTTCAGCTGGAGTTGTAGGGTCACTCAGTTTATCAGGTCACATAACACATGGCAGGTCATGACATGTGCCAGCTGGTCTAGTTTTCACTGGATTACTCACCCTCATCTCCAGCACAGCAGCATGGGTTCCCACAGGTCTTCAGACCCAGGTGCTGCATGACAGATCCAGTCACTCATCTCCTTCCTTCATCCCTAAGCACAACCTGCAGGTGCAGATGACTGTGTGTCTAATATTTAATATGTGTTTAATATTTAATATTTGATCCATCCATTTCCATGGGCTTCAGACTAGGCTTGGTATTGAGTCCTCTCCTAAAGTGCACAGGAAATCAAACAAATTTCAGGTAGTTCCTATTTAAAATCAAAAGGAGAGCCATATCGAAACTTGATCATATGCCTGTTTAAAAGTGGTGACACTTTTCTCTCCTTTAGGAAACTATGGTTTGGATCTTGATTTTGCCATTTCTGAAGGCATCAAACAACAGTGATTTTTCTATACTGGTCTCCATCACAAACCTCATCTGAGACAGCCTGTGAGTGTTTTCCCCAAACAGACATAGCCATACTTCTCCCTGGGACATCCCTATTATCCAGAATGTCTGGAAACCAGGCAAAACCACTTCTCATCCTGTTCCCGGGTGACCTTTTCCTTTTCCTTTTCCTTTTCCTTTTCCTTTTCCTTTTCCTTTTCCTTTTCCTTTTCCTTTTCCTTTTCCTTTTCTTTTCCTTTTCCTTTTCCTTTTCCTTTTCCTTTTCCTTTTCCTTTTCCTTTTCCTTTTCCTTTTCCTTTTCCCTTTCCTTTTCCCTTTCCTTTTTTATTGCAATTGCATGCATAGAAGATTTAGATACAAAAGGATCCTATTATTGTTTTGGAGTTGAAACCACAGAAACACAGCATCACAAAATGGATTTTAAAGATCATTTAATTCCAACTCTGCCATAGGCAGGGACATTTTCCAGGAGAGCCATCCTTGTCTGCACTCAGAGGTATAATTCAGGTGTCTGCCATCCTCAGCTAAGCAGATGTGCCTTGAGTTTCCCCTCACACAATGTGGTTTAGTCCCTGCAGGCCATTGTGGGCTGATGTTTCTGTACATTTTAGATCCCTGCAGCCCTTTCCGTGTACACATATGAGCAGAGATCATGTGTGGGGGTTTGTTTCACTCAGGGCTGCACAGCTCAAATAATGCACTCTACAAAGTGTATTCGTGTGACTTAAGACTTAGTAGCTCTTCTTACATGTTCCATGACCATTTCTTCTAATAATATGCTTTAGCACATCTATTTTTTTTTTTTTTGTACTTCAAAGGGCTGTTAAGTGACTGTATTCACAATCCTTCCCAGGACCTGACAGGGAAGGGGACTGTGCACTGTCATCTCTTCTTGCAAATCAACAAGAGGTGCTTATGTGAGTTTCCCAGAGAACAGAAGGGGCAGCCTCAAATTTAGGATTAGAGTTTCAAAACATCTAGCACCTTCATTTTTGTGTTGGTCTATAAACATCCATGAAGGATTTGATGTTCCAGACCAGAGAAGGGCAAGCCTGACCACAGCCATCTAGCTCACAGCCTGTTGGATGTGAACAATTGTGCTTGTGCCCCTCTCAAGGCAAAGAGGAGTGAAAGGATTCCTCAGAGCGTTATTTAAACATGCAACAGACCCCTTGTTTGAATCACCCCCTTGTCTTCCTCTTGTCTGTCCAGACAGTTTGCAGTGTTGAGCTTTCTAGTGTAGCTGTGTAAACACAGGTAGTGTAAATACCCCTCACTAATGCTGCATGACTAAATGCAACCATTTTGCCTTCACCCATTGCACAATGCTCATGCTCAGCTGCTTATGTAGAATAGGTTTTAATTCCAAATAATTGCTGGGTTTTGGTTTTGACATAATGAGTAGGATTAATTTACCTAAGCACAGACGTTTTGGACATATATATATATTTATATATATGTGAGGTATTGCACTATCACCAGCTGCTGCAGCTCCAGGGTAGTACAGGTATACCCCAAATCCTTCATCATGTCATGGAGCTCTCTGGACTTCCCCAAGGTGCTCTAAGAGTCCAGGCAAACAAGATCCATCTATTTCTAAACAGGCTCTTTGATGTCATCCAAGGACATCAGCTACTCTTCTTGAAAGATGGATATTTTTATTCTTCATTTTTTTTCCATGTGCCAGTAACTCAAACAACGAGAATGAGCCTGGTTCTTATTTGCCAAATCCTCCAAGCAACTTCATGTAGCTTCACGGTCTGTCAATAATTACACTGTGAAAATTCACAAAATAATAGAATTTGTCCCTGCTTTTAAATTCACCATGGAATTGAACCCAATTTTCTTTCCATTTAATAATTTGAATAATATTTTTGTCATTGCTTTTTCCTTCTTTTGGGCTTTGACCTTTTTGGGGCCTAAAAAATAACTAAATGAGAGCACGGGTTTGTGTTTGCCTTGTAAATCTGTTGAGTAAAATGTTTCATGATTTGAAGAGAGCAGAAAATTAGCACTGATCAGTGTGGAAGAAAGTTTTCTGTGGTATCTCAATGACATTTTTCTTTCTGAAAGAAAGCTAAAACAGCCCTAGAATTACCCCTTTTTGGGTAAATATATTTCCTATAGCAATTACTGCCCTGTTTAGCTGTAGTCAGCATTTTTGCAGTTGTCAGCTACAACCTTGGAAATGGGAAAACAAGCCAGACTGAACAGAGCCTGGCCACGTCGTGGACTGGCTGTGTTGGGAATGCCCTTCAGCTCTCACTTTGCCTCCTGATAAATCTTTATCTGACATGTCTTTACTTCCTGAAAGTATCATGAGACAAGCAAACAAATGAAAGATGAAGAAAGGGGAAAGGGCATATCATTACTTTATTTACTTTAATTGTCTAAATAGTCATTTAATCCCATCTATGCTAATTTAGGCTTCTTCTAGAGATCCTTGAGATAGAGGCACTTCCAGAAGCTTTCTGTCCTTTTGCCTCAGGCACTTACTCAATGACCTAAAAGGCTGACAAGGCTGCTTATGGATGGCTATAAAACAGGAAAGATGAATCCTGCCCTTTGTGACCTGCCAAGCAGAGCACTCTTTAACCAGAGCATCACAAACCCTAAATTCCACATCCATTTTATCACCACTGTCCTCCAGATGAAGTCAGAGTTGTTAGACGGGTAAACTGAGGCAGATGGTGAATCCTTTGAATTGTTGGCATGCAACGAAGGTGGGGTGGCAAGAAATCTAACTTCTTCTTCTTGTTCCCCGCTTCTGTGCATTGTCACAACTTATTTCTCCACAACTCCACTTGGTTTTAACTTTTGGAGACACAGTGGGTAGTTTTCTCCCTGTGTGATTCTGGGCATTCTGTTTAGTTGCTGATATGTCATAGAACATCTTAAACATCTACACAAGACTTCATAGAAAATCCAAGGGAGAACCACAGTTTTCTGGAGAAGCAACAGAGACAGGCAGAACACCCCAGGTTATTTTAGTTGGGAACAGATATTAGGTAATGGAAAGGGTATGCTGCTACTTACAGGTTAAGACACCTTAATTTAGGTGATTTAGGTGATTTAGATGATTTAAGTGTCCAAGATCTCCTTATAAATAATACACATCTAGTACTTAATTGAGATGTTTAAGGGTAGCTTAAATTCTATCACTAATTCAATGTTATGTACCTCAGTTTGAAAAACCTTCAATTTATCACCTTACAAGAGATTAAAACTGTTTCAGTATTGAGATATATTCTGTGGCATGGTGGACTGGACAAACTGTTTTGGTGTTGCTCTCTAGTTAAAGCAGCAATCTGTTCAGGAAGATCTGTGCCTGTGTGGTTTGTAAGTGTTTCTTGGAAGTTGACCACAATGACCCTTTCCTTCCCACATAGAGAACCACAGAATAATTTAGGTTGGGAAAGGCTTTTAAGATCACTGATCCCAATTGTTATCCCAGCACTGTCAAGTCCACCACTAAACCACGACCCTAAGCACCACGTCTACACAAATTTTAAACCCCTCCAGTTCTGGTGAATCTACCACTTTCCTGGGCAGCCTCTTCCAATGCTTGACAACCCTTTCCGTGCAGAATTTTTTCCAAATATCCAATCTAAAATCCTCCCCTGCTGCAACAGATAAATGTATCTGTTCCATCACTGGGATAAAAATTTTACAATGCAGACAGACAGAGAGACAGAGACAGGAAAAAAGAAAGAAAAAAAAGAAAAATTTATATCTCAACTGCATTGCATAACCAGCAATCATTGTAATAGAATTACTGACATTATGGGCTGCTAAAGGAACAGTTAGCAGCTTGTCTCACTTGTCTGTAATTTACTCTGTGTCTATTTAGCCTTGATGTACAGCCGAGGTCAATTGCTGTGCTGCTTTCCTATCTCCCTACTTGGGAGTTATAGAGAGTAATGTGTGCCTCATGAATGACTATCTCTCCTGGTCAAGCTTGTCTGTCCTGTCGTTCAGCAGTGCCATGTGTTAATAGATAGTGCTGAACAGTTAATATCGCCAGCTAATTGGCAAAGCACGTGTGAAGCAGATGTATTTAAATATAGAACGTGGAGGCTGAAGAAGTAACTGAAATGCATAAGTGATAAGGATTTATTATTAGAGCGGATTAATGAGCCCACCTTTTTCTCCTCCCCCCTTCATCTCTCATCCCCTTCCCTGACCAAGTGTATTTTTAATTCTTCCATTCTGCAAAGATTTTATTCCACTGTTGAGAAAATTCAGATGGAGAATTTTGTGTTGGCTGTGTGGCAGCACCCAGAAGGCCAGACCCATTTTGCTGAGTACTGAGTATTTGTGAAGACTCAGGTCTGTAGTAAAACAGTAACAACTGATTCATAAATCACAGGTGAAGAAGGGGTATTTGAAAAAGGGACAGCTAGAGGGAGAAGTGTATTTTTCTGATGCAGATATGCTGCCTTAAAGATCTAAACAATAAACAGGAATATCCTTTTCCCTCTGAAAGACCTTTGGCTGAAGTCTCAGCCCTCTGTTAGGCATTGTCTACTCAAAGGCAGCTTCCCACTGCCCTTGATGTGAGGGGTCTCAGTGCTTCAGGTCACTCTCCTCTCTGAATTTAACCTGCAAAAGGAATGGAGGTAGTTTTTGACATATCCTCACTCCCACGTTTAGCTCCTATATAAACTTCCATCCTAGCTGCGACTCTGCCCCCAGAATTGAAGACCAGTTTTTGGAGTTTTATCAAGATGCATCCTTCAGTTTGCCCTCATATGGGGGAGGTTTGGGATTTACCTCTTTTTTGTGGAGGTTTCTTTTCACCCTGAGACACCTCCATCAACGTAAGTATCTCTGGTGCCCTTGAAGCCATTGTGTGAGTATTTGTGTTCTCTGCTTTGCAGCTGGAGAAACTGAGATCCAGAGATGATCCTGATGATTTATCAGGATTCTGATGATCCTGATGATCCCCGTGGTGAAAGTCTAAATTAGAAGTTAAATATTGATCTTGAATGAAATTAAAATCAAACACAAGAATTCATAATGAAAGATAGATTTTCTCCATTCTATCCTCCTCAGCCCAACATTGTCTTCCCCAATGTTTTACCAAGTAGAAGTAGACACAACAGATTAACCCATCACACAAAATTAGCCATGCACATGACCATGCCCATGGTTGTATTTATTCCTGGCTTAATGTTTTCTGTCAAGAATTTTTGATTGAACAGCTACTGGGGTCACTGGCAAAATAAATTTTCTTGAATTCAGCTTACAGCCAGGTAAATGGAATTCCCTTGCTCTTGGACTGGACAGTTTAGAGTTAACTCACTTCTGATGATCAGGTTTTCAGTTCCAAATAGGTGAAGTTATTATTTTATTTATTTATTAAATAAATATGGTTGATTTTCACTACATTTTAAGTGGAAATATGGCTCTTTAAGCTTTTTCTTATCTGGTAGGCCTGAGGATGCTTTAGCTGTGATGTGATGCTGAACAGACACGAGGCACAATTAAACACAGAACTCATCATCCCCAAAGTTTCCATGTGAAGGAAGAATGTCTACATGGATTAAATAGGGAGGTGCAACACATTCCTATCTATCTATCTATCTATCTATCTATCTATCTATCTATCTAATCTATCTATCATCAGGACAGGAAGGGACTTGGTATCCATTGCCTGCTCTACACACAACCTCAGAAGATTTCACCAGCCCCATGAAATAAAGACCATATTAAAATGTTTTTTTAAAAAAATATGCAAAATCTTAAAAAAAAAACAAAACCAAAAAACAGGTTGTATTAATCTTTTAGATAAGTGTCTCTGTCTCTGTAGAAAACCACAGAAGGATCCAAATCATCCTCAGTTTTACCCATGAGACCGGACGAAAATGAAATAAGGGCAGGATTTTCCCAGCAAACAGAAGTTCCTTAGAGTTTATCCCATACTTTACAACTTCCCATGGTTCAGTGACATGATTTGGATTGTTATCCATCACAGGGTTTGCTTAAGTGAGCTTGGGTTTTGGCACACCAAAGCTCCCCTAAGCTGCAGCTTTTGTTTTTATTGTTTGGGTTCTGTTGGGAAGATATTTACAGTTATTCTAACATTACCCTTCACAGATTACCATTGCAAATTGCACTAGGGGGAAGTGGTGAAAAATTTTGTGCAGGATTAAGGTAATCCTAAAACAAGCTAATAAAAAACACATATGAGTGTTCTATTTTTAAAAAGAGACAAGATGAGACACATAATCTCTTTCAATAAGTTTTCTGGAGCAATAAACCTTTAAACCCAATATACAGCATAGATGTGTGTTTGTGTGTGTGTGCCTGTGTACACGGGTATTTTCTTAAACTTTCCTTTGCCAAGATACAAAGCCCAGCTTGTCAGAGTTACATCATGTTTATAGATCTCCTCTTCAGTGAAATTTGTCTGACATCAACCTTCAGCTCATGCAAGCATAAATCTTCTTTGGCAGATGAGTGTGTGGGTTTTTTTGTTTATTCTTTTTTCTCAAAATTTATTCTAAATTATTATAATTTTATTGACTTTTTAAGAATAGTAATAAAAGGGTCATGCCAGGTAAAAGAATTTAATGTTTATATTAACTTTAAATCTGCCCTCTTGTTGTCTGTAGCCACATCATCAGTAAACAAAGGCCAGATTATTTTGTAAAGCAGATGCTATGGTCTTAATATTTTTTTTCTTTTTTGAAACATGTGGTTTCTCCTATTATTTGACTAAGAGCTGAATGTTATCCTTGATGCTATGAGTGACAAAAGCCCTGCTGGCTCAAATCGAATGGAAAGAAATACTTGATGCATATGACTGCAAGCACCACCTGTGTTTCTAAAACAAGGGGCAGATCTTTTACAGATAAAAAATAAAATGCCATTGCTATATGGGGCAATTTATCCTGCCCCTAAGGCAGTGTTGTCATAACTCCATGGTGAAAATTGTTGCAGCTTGAAAGTGGAATTACTACAGCCCTATCTTGTAATGAAGGCAATTTATTTTGGCTAAAAACCTATCCCAGTGATTTAGATCCTGATGTTGTTTTCACCGGGGTTCATTGCAAAATTGCTGGTGGATTCAAATGAAAACTGAAGTCAAATGCCACTGAAGCCTCCAGGACTGCCACAATTGACTTGAAAGGCAACCAAGAGAATGGGTGCTTGTATGAATTCACTGTCATGGAAATGACTTGAATGAGGCAGTTCTGCCTGAGGTACCACTGCGTGACATCACGTGGCCAGGCAATTTTCCCTGTAGGATCCCGCTGGATTTAAGACAAGATCAGATTCTCTGCTCTTTTCACCTCCCTTGCTTCCTTCTATCTGGCAGAACACTAATTTGTGTCATGTGTGAGGAGTTTCACCGCAAGTACTCTTAAATCTTTTGGTCTTTTTCTTTTTAATTATGCCTTCCTATTTTTAACTGCCACCTCTTTAATCCTGAAAAAATAATACACTGATCTCAAATCCTGCTTCAGGGTGGCAGCTAATTGCATATTTGGCCAACTGCTGGACTTCCTTTCTTATAATGTTTGTCTCAAGTGCTCAACAAAAGCAATTTGCGGTGCATTTTACTAGCCAAATGTATATAATATTACATATTATTAGAATATTATTAAAGCAAAGACTTTTGTTGTTCTTCTGCCAAACACAAAGAACCCTTTTCCCTTTATAAAGAAGTTTCAAAGCTAAAACTTCCTGCCTCTTCAAGCTTCCAGTGGTGTCCTGACCTCAGTGTGGTGGGAAAGGCTGTTTTTCTCATTCCAGGAAGAAGCTGTAGATATTTTCCATTCTTGTGACTTAGGGCAGGACAAGGTGTGACTGCACCACGTGTGGATACCTCTGAGCTGATTCCCACTGACTTGTTTGGGTAGTGCATGCAGGAGAGTGCAGAGAAAAGCCCAAACTGCAGAGCCTGACAGAGGAGCATGCCTGTAACTCTGCTCTACTCCCTGCTGCCAGCAACACCTGAGGAAGCTACTTTAAACCTAAACTTATTACAGACACATCTTAACCTTGTCTGAGCTCTTCTCTTACCTTTCCACTTTCCTTCAGTTCACTTTCTAGATGTAGGTTCTGATTCTTGCTTTTCCTGAGAACCTTGTGTGTTCCTGGTGTCAGTGCTGGAGCAGCAGATGCAGGCACTCATTCAAGACTCAAAATAATTCAGAATATTAGTTCATTTTCCATATCAAGAAACCGAAGCACACAGACATTCTTACCCAAAAGCTGGTCTCCAGGGGCAGAGAACAGGAGCTGTGTGTGTAGAGGGATTGCAGGTTTGCAAATGGCATTTCCATGTGTGGGGATTTGGGAATGGGACTAAGCTCTGGCACATGGACCATTATTTTCAGCCCAACCTGCTGTATGCCCTGTGTTGGGGGATTCTTTGCTTTTCTGGCCTGGCCTTGCCCCTTCACCTGCTGCATCCATTAGGACCAGATCTCATTGCTTGGCTCTTCCTCTTCCTGGCCCAATCTTTCCTTCAAATAAGCACTGAAGTAACTGCTTCCAATCATTCCTCTCTTCCAGTGGGCTTACAATGATCCCTGTTGGAAGCAGGGAAGAAAGAGAGACTGGAAAGCATTCCTGCTTCAGATGAAATCCATACCCACACCAGAAATCTTGTAGCAGAAACTTCACATCCTGCTGAGGGGTTACCAGTGGTTTCAAGTTGGTGTTAGTGAAGAACTCCACAGAGTTCCACTCTGCTGTTAATCCTATATTTAGTGTAGAAAGTGATTTAGAAATTCCCACATTTCTGGGCCCCTCATACAAGATAGATGTCAAGGGGCTGGAGCGTGTCCAGAGAAGGGCAACAGAGCTGAGGAAGGGTTTGGGGCACAAATCTGATCAGCTGAGGGAGCTGGGGGGGCTCAGCCTGGAGAAAAGGAGACTCAGGAGTGACCTTTTCACTCTCTACAACTCCCTGACAGGAGGGTGGGGGTCAGTCTTCTTTCTCAGGTAACAAGTGACAAGATGAGAACAAATGACCTCAAATTCAAGTGCCAAGGGAGGTTTGGATTAGGTATTATGAAATATGTCTTCCTTCTGTGTGTGGCCAGGTATTGGAACAGGCTGCCCAGGGCAGAGGTGGAGTCACCATCCCTGGAAGCATTCAAAAAAACACGTAGATGTGGTGTTTGGGAACATGTTTTGGTGGTGCATGTGGAAGTCCTGGGTTAATAATTGGACTTAATGATCTTAGAGGTTTTTTCAAACCTTAATAATTCTATGATTCCATAGTGATGCCAGCAGGCTGGAGACACTGCAATTGTGTTGGAAAGGAGGCATCCAAAGCTGGTATGACCTTGCCCATGTTGTTTATAGACAGCAGCTCTTGGTGTGAGCTCTCCTGGGGCTTTTCCCAGGGGACCTGTGAGTTTGATGACACAGACATGTATTCCTGGTGTCTCCTTTTTGCCTTTCAACAGCACTAATGGGTCTGTGTCACTTCCAGCCTAGGGCTGGCTGCTCTCCAAGTTGGGGAAATGCCTGGACAGCATGAGCCCGGGTTCAGAGAGAAATGCAGTCTCTGTTTGCTCACCTCCCACATCAGGGCTCCCTCACACACCACAAGATAGGTGTTACTGAGCCCTGTTTTGTTTTGGATTTTGTTCTAGATAACTGACATGAGAAAAGCTTATAAACCCATCTTTCCCTTCAGTCTGTAAAAGACTTAAGTGGAAATATGATGTACTTCGTTCATCACTCAGGCTTTTAAACTAGTGTAAAATGACGATTTTGAAACATTATCTTTTTTTTCCTACCACTTTGCCTTGACCTGAATTTAGGGAACCGACAGATCCTTTCCACCCTTCCTGTTCCCTGCAAGAAAAAAAATGAAGGTTAGGATTTCAGCAATTCTGATGTTATTGTACTTAAAAGATCCAGTTGGAAATGCAATGAATAACTTGTTGATGACATCCCAGTGACAACTGAAGTTAATAATAGTTGTAAAAAGTCATTTACTTCAACTAACTTATTGCAAATGCACAAGGGCTGTTAGCTTCATTAATGTAAAAATGTAGGAAAAAACCCCACTCTGTTTCCTTTCTTCCTTTCTTTTTGAAGTTGCAAATATGTTACAAATAAACTGCTAAATAGATTTAATATTTGACATAAAGGACCTCTGTCCCAGATGTCTGACATAGTTTATAAATTACTATGCTTACAGAAAGTGTGTTATTGCTATACCTTATTTTGTTTTAATGGATGGATATTATTTCTTGAGCAACAAGGTAGAAAATAAGTAACCAATAACTAGGTAAAGTCCTGTGAAACACAGGTATCAACATAAATTCTATTCATATTTGAGCAGTGAAAGGCTCAAAGAGGCTCAGTTTTCTAGAGAAAAATGTAGCATGACCATTTTAAGAGCCTGTCTTCAAATATTTTTAAGCCATTCCTTAATTTTTTTGAGGTTTCAGAACTGTGTTTTTTGGGGATGAAGACAAATCAGGAGCCTCTATGTCACCTCTTCTCCGAAGAGAGCAAACTTTATTGTTGCACTAAGTCACTCACAAGGATGAGAAATTATGTCTTTAATGCCAAAGATCTCATCCATGACAATGAGGATTCCTTTTTCCAGTGACTGCATTTTAACCTTCAAATCCCAAAGGTCACAGAGAGGTAATGTTTTCATTAAAACATACCTGCTAAGGTGACCTAAGCCTTAACATAAACAAAGTCTTTTAAATGCAGACACCTGAAATACCTTGGTTTTCAATCCTGGCTCCAGTGTTTGAATCTCAAAGGTGAAGAAGGCATACCAAATTCCTTTGAAGCCTGGTTTTCTAACCCTAAACTACTTACTAGAGGTAGATTTCCACTTGAAAACAATTAATCATGCATGTGGAAATCACATTTTTAACAAATTTTAAATATGTAGTATTGCACCTGTGTGTGTACCTTTCCAATTTGCAAAGGTAGATATTTTTAAAGTAAAAATATCCCAATTTGGGGATTTTTTTATGAATATAGCCTATATTTTTATATAAATAGGTAATATAAATTTTCTTTCAATGAAGGTAAAGGAGGGAAGTCCAAAGAAGGAACATTTTAATACAACATATAACCTTTTACTGGCTACCAACTGATTGTGTCAGAGTTTGAAGGTCACAAATCATCATAAAACTATGTGTGCAATTCATATAAATTAAGAATCTTAACCCCAGATCTCCCTAGTTTCTGTAAGGGTAAATCAGTAGCTTTTCCAGGACCTCTGCAATTTAGTAACATCAAAATCTCTACATTCAGCAGAGGCATCATCTCTGCTCCTGGCTGACCTGCAGTTTGTACCTTGCTTCCTCCAAGCCCCTCTGGGAGACAGGTGCCAGATTTATGTTTCTTCTGTTTGTATAAGGAAGCAGGATAGGTCTAACCTTTAGGATTTTCTATCCCAACATCCTCACTCACCTCCTCTCCAGCAATTTCTAGTTATCCTTTAATAATTCTATTTTTATTATCTTGTGCTATGAAGTATAAATTCTCTGTAAGCATGTTCCTGTCCTCTTGTCAGCACAGGACATTCAAAATCCATGGTTGTTGATAAATGGTGAAAACAAGCAGCAGGAGAGAGTAAGTTTTCAAAGTTCTGAGATTTTCACAGAATATGTTAAAAAAATTCTAAATAATCATGGTTTACAAGGGAAATAATTAGAGCTGCAGCACAATTTGCTCACACTTTGCTAATAAATGAATAATGCTTCACTTTTGTTTAGTCAAGGCAGAATCCTCCAGAGAAGCAAAACTTTTTAATAGTAATAACTAGATAATTATACATTAAATATTAAAACTAAAACTGGCCATATCACTGAACTGAAGTGCCATGTAAAATATAGAAGCTGGTAAAATATTTATTATACAATTAAAGAGTGTAATGGTTTAAGAAACAATAAGGCTAAAAGAAAAAAACAAAACAAATTGTGCCCCTGTCCTGAAAACTGTTCAGCTCTCCTGACCTGTATGTTTGTTCTGTAGAATAAAAAGGTAGTGTCCACATATTCAATGTCTACAAAGTTTCATGTTAGCAAAGCCATGCATAAGTTGGATCTACTCAAGGGAGGAAAATCAAGCAAAAAATTAATTCCAGTGTAAGAAATGCAGCAATTCAAGCCTGTGTGTATTAAAACAGCAACTTAGGAAAAGACTGAATGAATGCATGTGTGACAAAAATGCCAATAACCAGTCACAGGAGTGTGAAACTGCCTTGGCTCTTACTTCAAAGTTGGTGCAACTTGTGGACTCCAGTGGGATTTTACACCAAGTCCTCAAAAATCCCTCTGAGTAAACCCAACACTCATGAAAAATTCCCAAATTAATTAAATGAGCAGCACAGCTGTGTCTGGTTTTCCCTTTGACAGATGACCACTATGGATGACCATCCATGGGGCTGTGTCAATCACACCAGCTGCGGATCCACCTGGGCCCCAGATATGGATTTCTGATGGATTTGTTTTGTTGGATGAGACTGGAAACAGTAAATATCTGCACTGGGATTCTCAATCCTCACTCTTCATTTCTACTTCCTCAGAGTAGTAGAGAAGGAGAGGGCAAATAAGGTGAGCAATCTTAATTACTCCAGGTAACCCCCACTGTGTGATTCTTGGATAGGTGAGTGGCACAGAAACATCATTTCACAACAGCTGACTTAAAATTTTTGCAGCTCTAGAAGGAGGTGCTGAGCTGGGATTCCCTCAAGAAGAGCTTTGTGAAGTGCTGAGAAGGAACTCAGGTTTGAGAACTGAGAGCCACTTATATTCCATATAAATTATTGGCTTTAAAAAGGAACTTTGGTTCATGAAATGGTTTCCCGTATTTATTTTGATTTGATTTTTTATAGCTTTTCATGCTCTGAGTAGGGGGGAACGGAACTCTTTGCTGGGGTCTTTTCTAATATATTTTCTACATTTCATGCCTGCAGTCTGAAAAGCTCTGAAAACAGATGCCTTGTTTTCAAAGCAGCTTTGACTTTTTTGGCAATGCCAGATATTTTACAGTAGAAAATATAAAACAAAACCAAACCCAGAGGCTTTTGATATCTTCTGTTTCCTTATCACCCTTTGTTCTGCTTGTTAATCAGGGTGACTGGGAGTGTTTTAAACACTTATAATGTTTAAATTTCTCCTCCCTCCCCCAAAATCTGTTTATTTTACAACAACACGAACCTTGGGGAAGAAAACTGTAGCTACTATTATATATATTTTTTTCAAAATGAAGAAGTAAACATTCAGCTTTCCCATTTGCTACATCAAGCAGATGCTATTTATTTAGTCACTTGAGGCAGGAGGCCTGATCAGAAGAGAATTTCTTTTATGGCCTAAGGTAGTAAACTATTTTTTAATAAAACCAATGCTAATGGAAAAAAAAAATTCCTAGAGAACCTCTTCCATCAGTTGGAAAGAACAGAAGGGAAATCCCTTTTTGTGGTAAGGAAAGGTAAATAGCTCCATGACACATCCAGCTTGGTCTGCCTTGATCTTCCTCTGTTGGATGAGGGAGATGTCATCAGGCATCTTCTCATCTGGAAGTAAAAGTGAAAACACATCAAAAATATCATACACCATGTCAGCAACTTGCCAAAATTTCCTGTTTCTACCTTGTGTGTAAGCAGAGGTGAGGACAACTAGGTGAGTGTTCTGGGGACATCACTCAGCAGGTGACCTCCGACCAGTCATCTTTTTCCACCAATTTCTGCTTCTTTTGCTTAACAGTGTATTCCCAAACATCCAGACACTCCAGAGAAAATGCTGAAAATTATAAACATAATTTTGGGAATTGTTAGCAAGTGAAATGGCCCAGAGGAGAGGTAGTTGTCTGGATGAAAACCATCCAGGAACCAGCTCAAGCCTTAAACCCAAGCCTTACTCAGTTTATGAATACAGACACAGCCCAAGACCTTCCATTTTTAAACTATTTTCCAACATCTAAGCTAGAAACTAAAATCAGCTGAATGAAAACTGAAGTAAGCAATTGCAAACCCCAAGAATATTGAACCCATTATAAAGAACCATAAGACTTACAAATGAAAACAAGACATAAATGTTTTATTTCTGTATTTTCAAGGTTAAGCCTTGAGACAATGATACATTTGTCACTTGGTTTCTATCTTCAATGTGAGTAATTAATTACGAGTGTAAACCCAGGACAGACTGATTGTGCACAGCCAAACTTAAACGCAGAATTTGTTACACCATGCAAAAATTGCAAGAATATGATAGAGTGAGGAAGTTAAAAATTTCATTTAGACTGGAATTAATACATTTGGATAATAGAAAATATGCTGAAAATCATAAACTGAATTGTTAAATAATAAAAATATTGGAGTTTTACTCTTTTGACCTAAGATTCCAGTTTTTTTAACCACAATGAAAACTTTATCTTACAACCACATTTACCATAAATTATTTTGGTTTTCTTCTGAACTCTCCAGACAAACAGATACAGTCTGCTGTGCAACACATCCCTTTGGTGAGAAAATGCACTCTTGCCTTGTCTAACAAATAATAACCAACATAGGTTTCCCATTTTAATGGGAAAAGATAAAACAAGACTCTGAAATGCTCATTTGTGTCAAAATTAGTTTATTTCCCAGGGCATGGGGAATCCCAGCTGAATTGGTTGCTGCAGTGATGTAAGAAACATGCAAACTGTACCCTTGATTAGAATCTGGGAGAGAGAGATAAAAGGTTTATCTGTGTGGCAAGAGCTGTTTGATGGGCTATTAGATATTTTTTATGGTTGCTAAAATCTCACAGCTTTTGTTTATGTTTAGTCACTAAACTCATCCCCAGCCCCAAATTAACAATCTTACTGTCCAGAGGAGCCTTTCTGGCAAACAAAAGTGATGAGAGGAAAAAGATAAATATCATTAATATTTTGCTTCTAAAACACATGTGGATGTGTGTGTGTGTAAATGTTGAGGTACCCTCATGCACTGTAACATATCCATCTGTCCACGTGGGTTTGTTTATGTGTGTTTGTGTTTCACTCACCCTTTAATAGATCAAGATTTTTAAGTTCTTGTGTATGTGTGAGTTGGCCAATATTATATAAACAATATGTTATTACAACATATTATATGTTGTAATATATATATTATAAATATATATATTATATACATATATATGTGTATATATATAAAATATGTAATATAAATGCATTATTATAACACCTATCATTTTGAATACCAAAATACATATTCTCATATATGTAATATTCTCATGTTATTCTGATATATATAATTTTATATAAATATATGAGAATACGTATTTTATAGATACAATTATATATTATATTCTCAATATATATAATTCTCATATTCTCATATATGTAATATGATTATATGGAATCACAGAATCACAGAATATTTTGGGTGGCAAAGGACTTTAAAGGTCATCCAGGGATCTGTGATCATCTCATTCCAAACCCCTGCCATGGGCAGGGACACCTCCCACTATCCCAGGTTGCTCCAAGCCCCATCCAACCTGGCCTTGGACACTTCCAGGGATGGGGCAGCCACAGCCTCTCCAGGCAAAGATATACAATATATAATAATACATATTTTATATATTATACATACATGTATCTATCAGTGCACATATATTGTGTGCATATGCAAAAAATAGATGAAAACCTAAGTTTAGGTAGAGTTTGACATATTTTAATTTCCATTTAATATTTTGCCTTGGACAAGAGGCTCCAGTGAGACCCTGTGGTTACCTGGTGGAATTCAGCCACAGTTTTGGTATGAACTGAGGGTGGTCACAGTCACACAGGGACAGACTGAATGAATCAGGTAAAGGGTTGTGAGTGAGAGACAACAAATGGAGGAGCAGACTTTGAAAAGTGCAGCAGTCCTTAATCAGATTTCCCAGATTACTGCATCATATTTATGGGTTTAGTGCAGCTAATTGTTGTTGCCTTTTTTGACCTTTTTTAGCTACCTCCTACAGCACATGGCTATAACTCACTCCCACTCACTCCACAGTCAGATGTGGAAAGGCCTGCAGGGAAAGACCTTTCCTTCAGAGAGCTTCATAAATTCTGTAAAAAGAAAACAACTCTCTCCAAGACTAATTCGTCCTTTGTTTCATGTTAAAAACACAAAACCAGGGGAATCTCCCACACAAATAAATGCTGTCAGAGCTGAAGTGGTGCATGGTCATACCATGTGTGCTGCACCCCTAAGTGCTTATCAAAGCAGGACAAACACTGCCAGCAGCTCTGTGGCATGTGACTTTTGCAAAATGTCATAAACAAATGCACCTCCAGGCTTCTTCCATCCAGCCATTCTTCCCTGAGCTGGAGTTCACATCCTGCTTTTCCAGATCATGTACGTGACCCAGGATTGCACACAGCACTTTTCACTGCTGATTTTCTTGAGCTTTAGTGTTTGCATCATACTGGGCTAAGAGCATGACACCTGATCAGAGGGGTGATCTAAGATGAATTTCCACCTGTCAGACTCTTCAGCAGGCTGGGAATGACAATGGATTCCCTAAGTAGCTTGTAGCAACCCAAAAGCTGCTCTAGATCCCATCAAGGGCACTTTTCCCTCCTAAATGGGGTTATGACCCACAGTCCTTTTGGATTTTGATAAGACTGGTGGCATTGCCTCTGCCATCATTCCCTCTCCTCTGCCTCACCTGTCTGCCAGATGTTTTCTCCCACAGAGGTGACCAATCTGCCCATTTTTTCTGGTGTTTCAGAGCCTGAAGTCGGAGGGATTTGTATTCCCAATAGGATTACCGGGCTGTGGGATCCAAAGATCTAATCCTCTCTTGCTCTTGTCTCAGAGAACTAATCATCAGCTGTGGATCCTGGAGGACAACTGGGCATGAGGTGGCTTCCACTGTGGAAGCTAAATGGGAATCAGATGGGAGATACTGAGAACAAATCTGTGTTCTCCACACCCATCAGTAGCCAAAATCTGTGTCTGAGTTGCATTTCCTTTGTGATTGGTGGAGGAAAAGAGCACTTTTCAGGACAAAGCTCACCTTATCATAAAATAAACATGTACTAAAGGCTGTATGAATCCTATCTCTTGACTATCAAGGGATCTCAGGAGGATTAGGTGGGATGTTGATATCTAAAAATAAGGGAAGTGAACTTACTCCCACAGTAAGATGGGATATTAGGGTGGTTACTTGGTCATAGCAGTAGAGCTGATAACCAGAACATGATCATCAGCTATGTTAATTTATATCATGTGTTTAGTTACAATAATTCATCTGGGTTAGACGGTAAGTTTGTGTTCTGGATGCTCTGACATTCTCCAAGTAATATTTTGCATTTGATTTCTAGAAGGATCAAGGAAAAAATGTCTATAAAATATATGCGTGTATATATGTATTTATATATATGTATATGTGTATATATGTACATGTTGAAGAGCCAAAAAATAATCTAAAATGAAAATATACCAGAAATTAACTAACAGAAATTACTCTACATAGAGCAAATCTGTTCTCCGTGTCTACCTTAATCCATACACTTCAACTAAATCCACTTCTCTGCACTTGAGTCTATTCACTACATTAAAGCCAACCCACTAAAAGTATTTATTTCACAGTAATCCAGCTATTAATTGGCATTTTCCTCTCCTGCTCCCCCATCCCAGCCCTCTTACTGTCTTCCTAGAATGATTCATCATGAATGGTGAAAATTCCCATGTCAAGTTCTAGTGCAAAGTAGCTGGAAGGTGTGAATGGTGTTTGGAAGGACTCATTGTCTGATTTACATTATGCCAAAAATAAGCACTTCTACTCAAGCTCAACCTTGTTAACAAATTTCTTCATCAGCAGGCAAAGTAGACACTGCTGCCAAATTATGTAGTAATGCAAACTCAGCAGGATTAGTTCTTCTTCAAGCCATAATGCCACTGATTTTATTTTATTTTATTTTATTTTATTTTATTTTATTTTATTTTATTTTATTTTATTTTATTTTATTTTATTTTATTCATAGTCTTGATTTATATTTCAGGGTGAACGAGGTCTTATGATCACCAGAAAGCTTTGGGTTGCTTTGGGTTTGTACTCCTGAGTGAGCATCAAGCTTCCTCTTCCAGGGAAAACCCACTTGAGCCAAAATAGATCTTAAAATATACTGGATATTAAAATGACAAACACTGATTTCCTCTTTCCTTCAACTGGAGCACAAGCAGATATAAAAGGGATCTTAAAAATATTGTTTTTAATATTAAAACATGGTCTCATAGGGAGAAAATAACTGCAATGATAAGAAAATGCATTATGGAGTCAAAAATGAAAAAACACCTGTGGCTTTAAAAAAATATTTTGTAAGCCACCTTATTAAATATTATTATTTTCTCAAAATATTTGCAGTGTCATTGTTAAAAGTGGAGAGACTGTTTACTAGGGATGCTTAGAGCACATGAACATTGCAGACTGTGGAGTCACATGGTAATAAAAAAGGAAAGAACCTTAGAATAAGGGATTGGAAAATCCAGGGATTGCCATGGGAGTGGAATCTGTGTTTGAGGATGAGAATTATTCTGTACTGAATCTTCACATAGTTTCTACAACTTCCACTGCAATTGCACTTGCAGAGGCCTTAAGTGGAAAACCGATTAAAGCTGTCCTGTGCTCACAGTTTCCACTCTCAGAGGAATTCCAGCATTAGGAAATTAGTCCTTGTTCTGAATCAGAATGAAGTGGTTTTTCTCTCATATTTTTCCAGGAACTGAAATGAAATAACAATAAAAGACTTGGGTCAATCAAACAATTGAATTTCAGTTTAATACCTTTTTATTTTTTCCTTCAAAACAATTATTTTGTCAAGTTAATTTCAAAGTTACTTTGAAACTAATTGAAAATATTACAGAACAATACAACTGAATATTTTTTTCTGGTGGAAATAGTTACAACTCCATATAATATGATTCAAAGCTTCTATTTTGATTACAGCATTTTGTGATGGGGAAGAAGATGGCAGACTGGAAGAGTTTTTAAGCTGAATGCAGCTCTGTCTGGGGAAAGCAGAGGTTCATGGGTCTCTGCAGGAGAGTAGTTTCTAAAATATGTGTTTAATCTGGATTTATTTCCTATGAAACTTCGTGAAAAGACACTATGGATTTACCTTTTTTAAAATGTTCAGAAGTCACTGCTTTTGAGTAGTTGTTTCATTGCTTTTGTCAAGGATCTAATTTCTGATAATGTATTTGTCCTTATTTTGTAGCACTATAATGGTTCCACAGCTTTTATTTATTAATTGGGAAAAGCAAGAGTTGTTTGTACAGTTTCATCTTTACAAGCCAAAGGACAGAGCCAATTCCTGCACAGAATTTTGCCACCAGCTCCAACAAAGTAAATTCAGAGAAACTGTCCTGCAAGAGTTGAGTCATCCTCATGTAAAAGGAAAACCAGCATCCTCTGAAGGGTGGCATTACAACACCGGCCCAAATCTGCCTGTCCTCATGTGGATAAACAGCAAAGCAGCACCAAACAACCCAAACACCTCTGGGTAAGACACAAGCACTCTTAAATATTAGTTGGATCTCTTGGTTTGTTTTGCTTTGAAGAAATTAGGTACTTTTGGAAATTGTGTCCAGGATGTAGTTGGAGCTGGTTGCTTATCCATCAATTGGGATTTTAATTAATGCTTTTTTGGGGCTGGATTTCACTGCAGTGAAGTCATAATATGTGCCTCTTTTATGGAGGAAAATTCAAAAAAATTCACAGTCAAAAGTTTTCAGGTCTGAGCTGGAAAGAGAAAGTATTCAGCTTTAAATGGGGCTTATTTTGTGAAAGTCAGATATTCTGAAGGAAACAAAAAAAACTACACTCCAGTGCAAAATTTATTTGGAATCATTCTTCCTAACCAATGGAGTTGGTAACAGAGTCAGGAGAAAGTCCTACTTATGGTAAGAGGCATTCAAATCCAGGGGCTGGAATTTGATGATCCTGGTGGGTCCCTTCCAACTCCAGATATTCTGTGAGTCTAAGTGCCCAAGAAAGGATCATTCCAATCCCTGAAGCTCTCACAAACTCAACAGGTGGTTGGAAAAGGCAACATCATTGCCTTCTGTTCACTGGAAGAAGATGAATTCACAGAGAAAATTTGCTGAGGAGGTACAGGTGGAATTAAATCTTCTGAATGACCTTCTGAACATCCCTCTACAGGTATACAGAGAAGGGCTCTTTGCCTTCTGTTTAAGCTTAGCAGAAGTTTTGCTGAATTGGGATCCAGGACTCCTCACCCAGAAATGCTGACTTGCCCCACACCTCAATTTCCCTATCTGCAGGATGAGTAACAATGCATTTACATCAGGTTCTTATTTACATCAAGTTAGTCATCAAATGCTGCAGAATTTTACAGCATTCATTAAAATGCTGTAAAAGAACAAGCTTAATCAACTGTCATTACTCAGTGTGTAGAATTACTCACAGGGCAGGTTTCTTCCTGATCAGATGCCCACCACCCTTTTAACCAAAACTATATGACTAACAGAAATCACTGACTGCAATGTTGACAGTGAATGACAAACAGTTTTATTCTGTGTGTCCTTCTACATATGGTTAGAGACAGGATTGAATGAAAAACAGCCTTTCTGCAAATGTTCCTGTGAACCGAAGCCACTCCTTGCAAACAGGCACGAGCAGGGAATTAAAAACACACAGCAGGTTTTGATGTCAGCTCAGCAAGTTTTGCTTGGGCACAAGTCCATTGGCTTCTTCACCCAACCAAGCGAGACACAAATCAGGGTGACATATTCACGCGTGTCAGATAAAAGTGTGCGGGGTTATGTCCATATTAGTCATGAGATAACAGGGCAGATGCATGTTAGGGTGGAACAGTGTTAGCAAATTATCTCACAAAAGGCTATTTGTCTTCCTTGGGACGTGTGCCACCACTTCAGCAAGTCTGAATAACTCTACATTCCTGGCTTCCCGTCATGGAGACTTAATCCAGCTCGGCCAGCGAGGAGATGCAGGTTGCAATAAATTAGTTGGAGAAGGAAAAGCTTTCAGAAGGTTTTATGTTTGCCCTTCTGTGTTGCCACATTTCTGCACTCACTCTCACCAAACTACCCAGCAGCACACTGGAAAGTGAAAAGACACATGCAGACACCTGCAATCCAGCTAGGATGTGGCTGGCTGGATTCCCTTGATAACCACTGGCCAGATGTTGAAACATCGGTGATGTGTTTTATCTTGCACAGAAGTTAAGGGCCCAAAGGACACAAGCTATTTCAGAGTTAACTTGGAAAGGAGCTGAGAGGCAACAACAGCTTGTGTAGAGTGTGCTGGTCTATTTGGATGCAGATAAATTTCACTTGAATTGTGAGTCAGAACACCCCACACCTGGCAACCTTCAGCAATGACAAAGTGTAAAACTGCTTCATTTTACCTGCTTCTGAACTAAACAGTAGTGACACAATGACAAGTCTGAGCCCTCTGTGCCTCAGGTCCTCTCTCTGTGACAGTAGGAGCAGCATCAGCAGAGAAACAGCTGGAATTTAAGCTCCCAGATGGATTTGCTTAAACCACGACTATTTTGCCCTGAAGTGCACTTAGGAGCGCTCACTCTGTCTTTCAGCAGCAGTCACAGAAACCTGCACCAAAAACTCGTAGCAAGCAGTAACTCCTTAAACAACTTCAGCCAAATATGCAAAGCTGGCCTGCCTACACCTAAAATTAATCGAGTACAGGCTCAAGGTGAGGAATGAGTACAGAAAGAGAGAGTATTAGCCCTGTTTGCCTCTCTCCAAAACTCAGTCCAGCCAAAGAGGTGACCTGAGTCATGTCTGCTTGTGCTGACCACCCCTGCCTCCTTTTAGCTTATGAGCTCTTTTGTAACCTGCCTCTGACACAGAGGTATTTACAAAACAAATTTCTGATCACAGGATCCTGCTGTCAGCAAACAAATTCTATTCGCTGCACTGACTCTAGGACAGCCATAGACTGAGGGGAAAAAAAGCTCTGGTCAACTCCTAACCCTGTTTACCAGAGCAGGACCTAAATTGTGAAGTTCACATATTGTTTAATGCCGTGACCTCTGTGCACTTGCTAATCCGTCATCCTCTGCTCTGCAGCTTCTTTCTTGTCCACAGCCTCCAGACTAATACCCAGAAAGATGCTTGGATTTCCAAAACTGCAAACCATGCAGCTGTCACATTCATAGGGGATGTTATGTTGAGTCAGCACACTGCCCCCGAATGACCACAGCTATAGGATCTCTCCTTCCTATGGATAATCACATCTTTGCCTGCATCAGGCTCCTTCCTGCTGCAGCAGGATTTTGATACCAGCAGCAAGATTGCTTCTGCTCTCAGGGCAAGATGAAATTAGACCATAGAAAAGATTTTGGAGTCTGTTATCCTTGTAAATAATGTCTCAAAAATCAATGTTCGAATCACTAGATTTCCCCCGTTGCGATAATTAAAATGCCATCTGATTTTATTACCGGTCTACTGAAATATTTAATTTGTTAATTATTGTTAATAAACTCATGAATATTCTGTTTTATCCAGGAATACCCAGTGCTTCACTGGGACAGACCCAGAGCCCAGGTTCACGGAGAAGAGACATAAATCCAGTGTGGATCACTCCTCTGACATATCCATGTCTTTCTGCACACACAAGGAATCTCATCCCTCTTGAAACAAGTTTAGTTGCTCCACATTATTTTTGTTTGCATGGCAGGCAGGGCTCAGGGTGCAGCTGATGTGTGGAAATTTCACACCCCAGCACATCTTAGTCATTACTCATAAAATTAATTGACATCCCTTGGCACTGGAACAGGCTGTCCAGAGAAGCTGTGGATGCCCCATCCCAAAAAGTGTTCAAGGCCAGGTTTGATTGTGCCTAGCCAAGTGGAAGGTGCCTCTGCCTTTGACCGGGATGCTGGAACCAGATGAGCTTTTAGGTCTCTTCCAACCCAAACCACTCTATGATTCCATGATAAATGTCACTAAAAATCACTGTGAGGAAGATGATGGAGATGATGCACTTGTGTATAGGAAATAGGGGACCAGAATAAGGTGACACTTTCCTTCCCTGTAAAGATTTTGTTTCAGATGGAGAAGAAAATGGGGCAACACTTGAAATGACACTTCACCAAATCTGAAATGAAATTTCAGGCTTCTCCAGGTGGGTTGAAGAGGAAGATCTTTCCTGTAGGATATTCACTGGGAGAGAAATCAAAGCAAGTAGACATATATAGACCCTGTGTTAAAGTAACCCTACAATAAAACCAAAATAAATGTGAAAACCTTTCAGTGCTGTCATGCAGAGTTTCACTGAGAAACACAATATCAGGAATCCAGTACTGCATGTAAGAATAAAAAAAAATCTAATTATTAAGAAATACTTTAAAAAAATTACTATGCAGTCTCAGTAGAAAAGAATTGGGTTTCTTCCAAGATAATGTCTTTTGTCCTTCCAACTTAGAAAACCTTTTCTATGCTCTAGGAAACAACATCTCTCCACCAGGTAATTCTGATTTTTAAACCTCAGTTATCCTCAAATGTAGAAAAATCCCCAAAACCCCAACAAAACCCCACAAACTAATTTGAATACTCTGAAACAGCAGAAAAAGAAATGTTTCATTTAGCAGTATCTTATTTAAAATCAAGCAGTTCTTAACATAAATAACTTTTCAATAAAAAAAGGGTCAGGCTCATACCTTTTCTGATAAAAAAAGATTATTTTTATTTAGGTAGATAACTGCCCTTTAAAATGTATTTTTTAAATTTAATTTTCATTTTAGTACAGGGTGTAGAGTGAAATAGCTGTTCAGACCATGAATGAGTCTGATAGAAAAATAACTGAAGGCAAATAACACTGAAAAGGAAGGAGAGGTTTTGAAATTGGATTGTGTAAGATGTTACTAAGAAGTATTAAGCAAAGGCCTTCCCTGAAACACAACCATACTAATATTCAAATTAAATACCTATTAAATATAAGATGCACACTTCACAATATGGATTCTCCCAGGGCTTTGATTATGAGGTGGCAGGAAGAAGCCTGTAATTAATATTATATGGTGATTCTTTTCAAAGCAGATTGTTCCAAGAGCTGTAATCACTACTACTTAAGTAAGTTGTCCTTCAATAGCTAAAAAGAAATTAGGAACCAGAGCAAAGGTAAACATGCAAGCCTGTTTAATTTTTTGGCAATATTTTTTGGAAAAATTGAAATTGTTATATCTCTGAACAGTTTTAGCAGTTGCAGGTTAGATCTTGCCTTAAATCTAGATACTCTTCATCTACCAGGTCAACATTTGTTCTGTATAATGGAACAGAAATATCTTTAAAGAAATGATCCCTTCAAACATTTTTGCTCGGTACCTTTGGCCTGAGGCATCCTCCTTGGAGACCAAACCATTTGGAGCAAAGAAATAGCCTCTAAATGGAGCTGTGAAAATTGCAATAACATCTGGCATGATGAAACAGAAATTAGCAATTATCATCTCCCAGCAGAGCAATGGGAACCAGATATTCTCTGTTCATCAAGAGGAAAATAATTAATGCTTAAAAAGAGAACCATATTAAGTTTACCTAATCAAATGCTCTGATTCAGGGAAATTTGTCTGGATCTCCATTTAACTAGGCGGTTATACAAATAGGTGTGTAGTACTTAACATGAATCTGAGATACTTGTTCCCCTTACATCCCATGGCAACACATTCCATAAGTTAATTATATGCTTTCTTAAAAAAAAATAAAAAGGCATTTAATCCGTTTCACGGTGGCTGTGTTGCTCATCAAATGTCTAGAACATTTAATGTCTTGGTAAGACTATCAGCTCAGCAATTTTTAAACCCAAAAAGGCTTATTTTGTCATCTTGTTTGACCTATCAGCTGCTAAAGGCAAAGGGACTTCTCTGAAGTTATTCTTGCTTTAATCTTTACTAGATCCTGACTTTGCAGCACAGATCAGTATAGCAAGCGGCTGGTGGCAAAATTTGTTGTTCCAATATTTAATTACTCTCATTGGTTCCAGTCAGTGTTTGTTTTAGCTTCCACTTATACCTTTCAGATCTTGTTATACCCATTTCAGCGGAATAATTATCCCCCTCCTTGTCCATCATCTGGTTTTGGGTAAAGTGTAACATCCTGCTTGCTCAGGTCCCTGTCAGATGATTCAGATAATAATTCACTTTTTTTTATTTTTCACTTCTCTTGTGCTCTTTGTGCCATCACTTTATTTTTATCAGCACTGACTTAAAGGTTTCTTGGGAGTGTGATGTCAAATAAACATCTCAGACTCACAATTCTTATAAATGGTGCTTTTTAGAGATTAAAATTCTCCAGTCTCCCCTGCACAGCAGACCAAGGGCTTTTGCACTGTCCCCCATTACATTTCTCCTCTCCAATGCCAAGACATGGAGTGTTCCAGATACCACTTCCCCAGTCAAATTAGTCCTGGACAAATAACACTGGTCTAGCCCAGATATCTAAAATTTACGATCCTTTACAGTGTTGTTAACCTTGCCCTCTTGTTTGGACTGTTGAATCTCCCCTGAAAGAGAAATGCTGCTGCTGTCCAGAGACAGGGAGTCCGTCAGCACTGGCAGAGGTATTTCCTGAAGATCAGTTGTCTGCTCCTTCTGGGGGTATTGCATGACTGAATTCATCTTCATCAAACCAGAAGAATACCTTTTGTCTGGAAACTTTAACCTCCTGTGTGAACTGGCTCTTGAAGGATTTCCTCTTCCATCTAGGCAATGTCCATTCCACCAGAAAAGGGACCTAAGGAGGGAATGCTTAATGCAACAAGGGGAAATGAAGGGGGCTTTTATCTGAGCCGCAATGTTCTGAGGACAAAATTTGGATTTCCTGTGGTCAGAGCTCTTGCAACAAAAACTCTCTGTGTATTCCTCAGTATGTCAGGAGCAGTGTGTCCATGATGCCTCAAGGTCCAAGACATGGGACACCACAGTCAGAGAGGTCCTGGAAGAAGTCCCAGGTTGCTCTCTGAAGAGTTTGCAGGGAGTAGATGGGACCAGTTTTAGGTCAGCTGGGGTTATGAGACCAGGTCCTTGATGGCTCTTTGCAGATAGAGATTGGAATGAACTCCAAACCTGACATCCTCCCAGTGTATAAAAGTTCACATCTGACCATCAGAGTCTTTTCAAGTGAAACAAAATGTAGAATATATCACTAAAGACAAAGAGCAGTTGTGCAAAGTAAAAGACTTTTCACATTTGTTCACATGCTTTTCTTTTAAATTATTTTTTGCTATTTTTTTTCTCTCTCACCTATACAATACAGAAATTCAAAAACACCTCTAAGACACATGTTTAAAATCCCCAACAAACTATGAATTGCTCTTTTAAAAGGAAGAATTTAATAGAAGCCTCTGTGTATCATTGATATGTAAGTTAGATTATTTTAGACTATTCTAGGGCAAAACCCCACAGTGGTTTCTCTGAGCTGGCAGCACAAACAGAAAGATAACAGTTGTGACCAGAGTTTTATGAAAACACGTAAGACAACTGTTTTCATTCCTTCATCATGTGACAGAGAACTCGTCAAGCAAACTCTTCAGCAGTTCAATTTGACTGAATCTTTTAAACATCACCCTGGTCTGCAACATAGCTGGAATAAAACAACTCTAAACTTCAGCACTGCTGGTTAACTCAGAGCAACCAACCTGATGATGATGCTCTTTATTTCTCACTTCTTCTCTATGCTGAAAGATACTAAAAACCCATCCAGCTTTTCCTACCTTTTTCTGTCCATGCCAGGGATCCCACACTTGGTACCAAAATGACTTTGCTCTGTGGGTTGAACTTTGGGTGTAGAAGGTCTCTTTGCTCTTCTACAAGACAGGCATGGAGGTTGTCCCAGCTAGAAGCAAAGGCACAATGAGGCTGGGTGCTCATAGAACATTCATCCTGCTCCAAGTGGGATAAGAGACATCCTGAACCTTCTTCTGCCTGCTCTGGCCAGTGGCTGTCTGAGCACTGGGGTGTGTGCCAGATGAGAGTGTGTTCCACACTGTCCTCCTGCATCCTTGGCAGCAGGAAAATCCACTCAGCTCTGCCAGGCTCTGTTCTGTCTCTGGAGCAGTGGCTGCATTGGGCAGAAGGGTCAATCCAAACAAGAATTTTTCCCATTGGAATTATACAAGTGGGTTAACTGGAATGTTTTGTGAATTTATGCTGATCAAAAAGGTTTGTTTCAATTGAGAAGAAAAAAAAAAAGCAGTAGGAAAATGGGACAGGGGTTTTGGAAAAAAATGTAAATGTTTTTTATTTGGATGCTTTCAAAGTAATTTGAGGTGATGTTTCATTTAAAAATATATTTCGGTTTTATTTAGAGTAGAATAAACATCCTTTCCAAGGGTTCAGAGCTGCAATATTTCATTTCAGCCTGAAAAAAATAGACTTGAAATAAAACTGCCTTTGCTCCTGTTCAACTTGCTGTCACCTATCATTTTTATGCCACTTAAAAAAAACCCCAAAAAACAGAAACAGTATAAAAAACATTAACTGTGAAATCCAGAAATGGTGGGACCCAAAAAACCCCTTTCTGGATTTGACATATCTTTCCACATCTTTATTTACGTAGAAAAACATTGGGCTTCTTAACATTTCTTGTTCATCTGACTGTACTCACGTCTGTGCAGAAGTGCATGACTTTACAGGAACTATATTCTACTGAAATGACAGTGATACCTCCAGGTAATGGACATTAAGCAATTCCTTCTGATGATGATGATGATGATGATGATTGGAAATCTGTAAACCAGCCCAGGCTCCTCTGTGAAGGGATGGACATTGCCATTTTATTTTGCGGAGACCCATGAAACTCATTTCCAGTAGCTTTCCTCTTTTCCTTTCCCTGCTTGACTTCAGAACAGGAGGTCAGGTCAAACTTCTGGCTGGTATAATAGCTAATTACACCCCCTATTTGGCCTAGGATGCGGGGTGAGGCATAAATTAGGAGCTGATAGCTTGGCTGGTGCCATGGTGGGTTATTAGATGTGTGTCAGCGAGCAAAGCTGTGATCAAAGCTCACAGTGAGGCAGCCAGAGGTCGTGAAGCATGGCTGGGGACTAATTGCTGGGCTGTGTGCTGAAAGGAAGTTTGCAATGAAAGGCCATTAAGATTCAGGTTTTCCAACCCATGGAGCAAAGCTGTGGAGAAAAGTGGATTTCTGAGCAAGCAGGGAAATGAGGGGATCCGGTGCGAGCCCTGCTCAGGGTGATTGTGATGGTTTGCCTCATTTCTGAAGAGTTTTCCTAAGGAAGGGCAGGATCTGTTCCTAAACATCAGTCCAGACAAGGGCTAATTAACCTATATCTTCATGTAAATGGGTTGGTCAAAAGAAAAGAAACTTTTTAAAGAGCTCCCACTGACGGAGGAATTTGGCTGGTTGTAAAATGAGCTGGCAGAAACAAAACTCTGCTTGTAGAGCAGAGAGTGGAGAGGGCAGAGGATTTAGTCAGACACTGGAAAAGCACACCAAGATCTATGAATGACAGCTCCTTAGAGAAAAAATGTAGAGGGATAAAATTATTAAATTTAAAATTAAAATAAATAAATAAAATTAAAATAAATAAATAAAATTAAAATTATTATTGTTTTTTATTCTCAAAGGTTTTCTACACACTCTGCACAGCACACCAGATACATTTTCCCCATTTTGCATGGGGAAACTGAGGAGAAATTAAATAAATTTCACTTTTTGATTTATAGCACCCAAATTTCCACAGGTCAGATATCTTGGAGCCCACATGACATAATTAAGCTTATTTGAAGAAGAATGGAGAACTGTTTCCTTAATTTTTTTTGCTACTGTGATAGAAACTATTCAGTTGTGATCTATCAATCACTTTTTCAGTCTTGTTTCCCTTTGGGTCTTTTTCAGAACTCTGAAAATTTCCCAGTTAAGTTTTTCTCCAGGGTGGTATCTATCTCAATTTATCTGTCCTCTTCCTCCAAAACTTTGAATGAAATAAAAAAAAATAGCATAAAATAATATTTCATAGCTGTTTGTATATTCAGCATAGATGAGGGTAAACACTTTCATTTTCTAATCACCAGTATATCTTTTATGTATGTGAATAGTTTAAATCAAATAAATAGTTAAGTTATAACATTGTGCAAAACTTAAATAACAGAGACCAAATGTTTTCATGCCTGTTTGGAAAGGTCATCCTGAATATAAACAATGATAAATAGCTGAAGTCTAGTGACTCTGGCCAAATATAGATTGTTAGAACCAAAGCTGGAATTTCCACACAGTGAAATTCCCACTCTGTCAACATGTATTTGCAGTCAGTTTGAGACAAAATGTCATATTTTGGGGAAAGAAAAAGAATCTCATGGGTGCTCTGGTAAAAATGTTGAAAGGTATTTGTGTCACTTTGGTTTGCAGTTACTCCCAGCTATCAAAATCAAAGGAGTTGCAGCTTTTTGTCCAACATTTCTTCAGGAGTTTTTGGCCACAACCACATTTCCCATGAACCCATGTGTCCCAGTTCAAGGATCAGTTTCTTGATCTGTGAGCCAACATCCAACCTGTCGGCCTGTGCCACCTGATCTGAAATGAGAATTGCAGGAGGGACAAATAATGTGGCAGCTTGAGCTTAGGAAAAAGCCTTGCACAGTTTCCTACCTGCTGGGAATCACATTCCACTTCTTTCTCTCTCTTCTTTACCCTTACACCTGGCTCACATCTTCCTTTTTCTCTCCCCTGCCTCTCCTTGGGATAGGACGTGTAATTGTCTCTGGCAATGGTAATCATTGACTGGTATCATGCAATTACCAAGGTATATCACCAGCCTGTCAATGAACTCACACCTTTTAAACGTACAGTTATTATTTAAAGGCATAAAATCAACCCTAAATAAAATAAGTGACAGCTGCAGTTTTCTTTCTTTGTATCAAAGGAATTTTAGTTCCATGTAAATTATTTAGTTCAGAGAAAAAACATTGACGCAAAGATTAAAATCTCTGTGTGGTATTTCACAGGTGAAACAGAAAATAAGAACAACATTTAAAAGCTTTCCTAGCTGCTTGCAACGTATTTTCTTTTATAGAAAATCACTTGGTGTGAAAGCAAAAAGGGAAAGAAAAAATGTGTTGTTGTTGGATTTGTCTTTTTCTTTACCTTGGTATTGAAGAAAATGAGAAGAGAAATTGGTTTCATGTCTCTTTATGTGCTTTTCATACAACTTAACTAGATTATTAGAAATGTTCAGTAATAATCTGTAGATGAAAGGAACGTTAACTCTTGAGTCTTTATTATGATTAAGGCTTGAAGTAATTTGAAAATTATATGTGGAACACGATCTATTACATCTTATGGCAAATAGGAGCTCATTTATTTAGGCTACAGCTAAAGAGTAACATCTGCCCATGTCTTGAAGAACTAATTGCTAGCAAAAGAGAAATGAATATGTTTGTGACTTTTATGGTAAACTCGGCAGTAAAGGGAATAAGGTCCTGATGTGGAAAATTGGAAAGTCAGTTGTTCTGCAGAAACAAACCATTCTTCTGTGGGGAGTAATGGAAGAGATCTTTTTTCTTTTTACATCCTGAGACAAAAGGCAAGCTCAGGACTAGGTGATTTCAAGCTGAACTTTCAAACCCGTAGTCGATAAGTTGTTTTCCATACTTGTTGTAGTAATACTGCCAACAGCAAAGGTGCTTTGGCAACAAATCTGCTCCTGTTGAAGTCAAAGGTAAAATTCTTTAACCTGTAGTATCCATCTTGGTACTTGTGAATTCCAGAAATGAGCCAAACCCTCAGATTTAAAAGTGGAATGTGAACTTCCCTAAATTCAGGCTTTACTTGTTACTAGGCTTTAGGTTATGCTTGCTGGGGAGCCAGACTGATGCCATTTGAAAATTTCAGATCTGGATCCAGTTTTTGATTTAAAACACTTTCAACACTTCAGCTTGTTCAGCTCCAAGATTTTAGTTCACGTCTTTCTAGTTTCAGTTTTATAGCACTGTACATGCAATTGTTTGAAGTCTCTTAAATGATTAATGTGCATGCAACTCTATGAAAATATTCTTTGGTATTTCTCCAATTTGCAGTCTCATACATGAGAATAAGAAGCAATAAAGAAATATTATCTTTTGCTTGCACTGCAGCAAGTACCACTAGTCATGTAAATATTACCCCAAACACTGCAAAAATTACTCAGCTCTGTTGAATCACTGCTTGTGGAGCTCGGCTTCATTTTACTAAAGCAGCTGTTAGAATCTTATGTCTTTAAATAAATAATTCACTTGTGTAAGGAAAAAAAAATGAGTGACTTTTTCAAGTGATGTAAGCTGCTATTGGGAGAATTGCTGGGAGTGTGCAGGTTTATTACCCAGAGCCTTTTCATTAGGATTTGGTGACACAAGTGCTTAATCCTGTTGAAACATCTCAGAAAAGGGTGTTTAGGTGTAAGAAGAAATCATGGCTAACAGACAAGTAAGAAAATCATGTATGTCTGGAACTGAGTTCCATTGATATGAGGTTCAAGAGATGCTTGTGTGCACAGTGCATTGACCAATATATGCATAATAAACACAATCCATAGACATTCTGGAAAACAGTGGTTTAGGAAAGACTTCAAACCCAAATGAAGATTATTTTCTGCATGAGACCATTGTTTTTCTGTAAAAGTTCCTAAAATGCAGGATACAATCTACCATGTAGAAGGTGATGGTGTTCAGACATGACATCAGTAAGACTGATACTGAAATAATATACTTTCTGGTATTCATAATTAAACCAGGCTATAGACAAATTAGAAAATGTTGTTGGCTACAGAATAATTTGAATTCAAGGTCCAAACCAAAAATATCCACTCACTGGTTATGTTCTTTAGACTTTCTGCAGCAAACACTCCCACAAGGTGATTGTAGCAGCCTCTTCAATGATTAACTTTTTTTTTATACAGCTGATGTTGATCATTTAGTCGGACATTGGTTCTTCTAGTACAGATATATGAGGATAATCTTTCCAGCTGCTTCTTCTAAAATCTGCCAGAATTTTTCATTCCCCTCCTGTTCTGAACCTCAGCCCAGAAAGTCTTCATGTAATTCCTGATCCCACTTAGACGGAGGCAGAAAAGTGGTTTGACAAGCCCATTATCTCACTGCCAGCTCCTAAAGCCATGACTTATCCATAACCCTGCCAATATACCCTGGAAATGGTGATTATTTGCAGAGGTCAAAAATGGGTCTGTTGGGAGTGGAGGAGTATCATATATCATATACATCATATAAAAATCATATCAAATCACATCATATCATAGTATGGCTTGGGTTACAAGGGACCTGAAGGATCATTAGGTCCAACCTGCTGCCATGGACCTTGATTTCCAGGCTGAAGTTGGGTTTTGTATGCCTACCCTGGAATGAAAAAATGACTGGACTTTATCATATAAGCACAAGTAAGCAGGAGGTGAACCATCTGGATGGACAAATGATTCTCCAGTCTGCACAAGGAGTGGTGCAACATTTAGACAGAGAACATGGAGAAGTTCCAAAATTATAAGGAGGTCCTCTTAGTCAAACAGTATTCAGAGTTATAGATGAGTCTGCAAAAGAAGTAAATCACTATTGACTGAGATCTGCAGCCAGTGCAAATCCTGGACTATAACAGGTAAGACTGGCTGGAGCCAAAGATATTTCCAAACCTCCAATGCAGTCAGCAGTTCCTGATCCCACTCTGCTCAAACTCTTCTTTCCACAAAAGAAAGAGCAAATCAATACCTAGTTAGTTTATGCATTTATGCACAAATCTCTAATGTCAGACAACAGACACACTTGTGGCAATGCATTAACATTGACATGGACTCCACTAAAATACTAGTGAAGTGCTAGAGGTATTGAGGACATTCAGATTGCACAAATCTGACTATAAATAAGATCAATAATTTTAAGTGGACTTCAAATATTAGCACAATGTAGCAAGTGGAACAGACTTTTTGGCAGAGCCTGTAGTGATAGGACAAGGAGTAATGAGCTTAAAGTAAAGGAGGTTCAATTTAGATTAGATATAAGGAAGAAGTGCTTTTACAGTGAGGGGTGAGACACACAGGTTGTCCAGAGAGGTGACAGGTGACCCATCCATGCAAACATTCAAAGCCAGGCTGGATGGGACTCTGAGCAATCTGACCTAATGGAAGATGTTCCTGCTTTTTGCAGGGTGGGGGAAATAGGTGACTTTTTAAAGTCCTTTGCAACCCAAGGTATTTGTATGAGTCCAAGTCATGTAAGGCTTTATTTGCTTCAGCACATCTCTCCTGTGCCTAAGTGATGGACAGCTTTTCATTCTGTGTGCTCTGTGCTCTGGATTTAACCCACTATTGATAGGTTATTAGTTTGAGCAACTTAGTTAGAATGTGTAATTTTAATTTCAATGTGTATTATGTCTCTTTCTTAAGAGAAGTTATAAATCTGGATTAAAATCCTGTTGAACGCACTGTTAGGGTGCCATTCTGGATTCACATTACTGGAAAGGTGAATAACACTCAATGTTAAGCTACTGGGGGATGACATACTTGTTTGGTGTGAACAAAATTCTGGCAAAATATGTGAGAAATACCCCACATTCTGTGTCCCCTCTCCATTTCATCCCTCCCTTCCCACCCAGAAATTCAGCTCCCTGATTGGAAATTTCCATTCTCCCAAAGCACCTGCCCTGCAGGGTTGCACTGGTTTGAAGCATATCTAACACAGCAATTGAGAGGTTTGTTGGGTTCACACGCACTGGAGAGAGCAATTTTATTTTCATACTTGATGTTCTTGTGCACATCTGACCAGGGTAACCGAGTGCACAGGTTGTAATCTTTCCAAAAGCAGTGAGTTGATATCAAAGACTTTGCAGTGAAGCAAGGAATTGTGGCAGTACTTCAAGGAGCAGGTTTGCAATTAACTGTTAAATACAGATTGAAGGAATGCCCTGCTTGGTTGCTGCAGGCTTTCCTTGCACACCAGCAATGACTGAATCCAAAGCACAGAGCATGGCAAGATGATAACCTGTTTGCAGGGGGAGGGAGGAAAAAGGGGTAGAATTATTGAGCAGTTGATAACATGCAGGCTGTTTAATGGTTTCAGAATATTGTACGAAAAAAAACTGAAGCCCCTCTGAATTACAATGGTGTTTATGAAAACAAAAAGAAAACAAAACAAACAAACAAACAAAACAAAACAAAAAAAAAAAAAAAGGAAAGGAAAATAACCAACTTGTATGGTGTACATGTGAGATTCCTTTTGAAAAGCAAAGCAAGCTACAAACTGCTCAGCCTACATGCTCATGCAGCCATCAAAGGATATTAAAGATGACAGTGCACACAACTTAGAAAACAAAAGAAAACAATACACTTATCTGCCAAAACCCCCCAAACTTCAACCCCAGCTCCCAAAACCTGAGATTGCTTTTATATTTTGCAGTGTGGTCTGGGTCTAGTGCACTCAGTGGTTCTAGCTCTACGAAAAGACCAATGGATAAAGTATTTTATTCTGTTTTCTTTCCCATTCTTTAATTATTAGATTTTCCTGAGAGTCTCAGAGCCTCATAGTGTGAGCGACTATTACATTTGTCTGGAAAGGAAAGGTTTGGATGCATTTACCCAGAGAGGCTGTGGAATCTACTTCTCTGGAGATACTCAACAGCCATCAGGATACAATTCTGAGTAACATCTGTAGGTTAGCACTCCTGCTTGAACAGGGAATTTGAGGTAGATGACCTCCAGTGGTCCCTTCAAACCTTAACAATTCTGTGATTCTGTGTGATTAAGAATCACAGAGAAATAGGAGATGAAATAAGAGTGGGCTAGGGATTTGTAAAGGATCTTCATAACCAATTAGCATCAGCAGAATCTGTGAGGAATTGCTCAACATGTGTCAAGTTTTGGCACCAAGTTTTTATGTCATTTGCTTGAGCAAATATTTTTCCTGTGCAGTTCATGATTTGGCATGAACCTGAAGATCAGGACAGAAAAAATAGGAAAGTTTATTGTGAAATGGTTTGGTGATTTATCTACTTTCAGAACTTGGAAATTATACAGATAAAGGAGGGTCATGGCTGGCTCTGCTCTCTACTTCAACCAGCGTGTTGGACTAGATCATTGTTGAATTATCCTATACAAAAAACCATACAAACCATACAAAAAGTTTCATAATAGGACTGTCTTGTTTTGCCACTGGCTGAGATAATGGCCTGAGCCTCACCTGAAAAATTAGGTCAAATCTGAATCACATCCTTCAAAAACCAAATCCCACTGCTTTGACATTCATACCCCAGGAACTTTTCTGTCACTTTTTCAGGAAAGTCTGCTCTGAGGCAGGAATCACCCCAAGTTATAACTGACGGACAGGTTTTGTGCAATTTTTGTTACAGACAGTCTGCCAGTGCAGTGTTTTGCAAAAATCAGAGTTTGATCTCTTATTTTCATTCAATTTTTATGCATCTTCCATCCAAAAGATTGTAACCTAAGCAGTATGTGCCAATGTCAGTAAGTTGCATCCACAGTCAACATCTTCATTCAAAACTAGCCTTTTCCTGCATAACTAAATGTCAATAAATGCTGATATTTGGAATAAGAGACTATAGAAGGAAGACAAGTTGTGAAGTGAACAATTCAGTTTAGATTGTACCTTGTGCCCTTCATTTTTATAGAAATAATTGTGTTGTAAATGAGTTTTCAGTAAGTTTTGTTTGAAACCTTTGTTTTATTGTCATCAGAATAAGTGTTGAAGGGCATATTTATATATAAAAATATATTTATATTCTTCTACCTTTAGAGAGATTTATTTTGTTTAATGGGAGAAGGCAACCAATTCAAGCCAGGGAATTAACTGTAAATTGCTAACAGCTAAATTCAAGTTGAATTTGAGGGGAGGGTTTGGACAACATCACTTCTGTCAATCACGTCAGATGCCCAACTGGTCTTAAAGGTCCAGCCTATTTTACATCCTTGAATGGAAAAATACAAATATCCCATGTGGAGCTAAGGTCTGCTCATGAAGGAAATGATTAGCACAAAGCTTTAATTTTAATTTTGCATCAAGAAGCAATGTTTTACTAAACCTGGACTAGCTTTTTCAGAGTATCTTTTACAACAAGGGAAATTTAGATTGGAGATTAGGAACAATTTCTTCACTGAAAGAGTGGTCAAGCACTTGAACAAGCTGACCAAGGAAATGTTGGAATCACCATCCCTTGAAGTGCTCATGAGACATCAGGATGTGATGCTTAGGGACATGGTTTAGTGGCCAAATTGGCAGTGCTGAGTTAATGATTGGATTGATGATTTTCAACCTAAACAATTCCCTGATTCTCTATTTCTATGAAGTCATGATGGCCAATGACAACCAATTGTTGGCAGAGTGGGCTAGGGTGAAAGCAAAGTCACCAGAAACTCCAGACTGTGGTATATGTAGCTAAATTGACATAAAACTATCAGATTAAAACCCATATTTATCTTTTTCTTTACACACACACACAGAGACACACATGGCCAAAAATAATTAATGCTATTAATTTCTCTGATCAACTTTCTTTAACTATTTAACTACAAGGTTGTCCAAGGGCTAAAACCAAGAAATTCCTGCCTAGATGCCTCTGCAACATGTCTGCATTTCATAGAGTCTGAAAAGTATTTTGTCAACACTTAGTCTGAGATAAATGAGAGGCTGAAGTTTTAGATCATGTTCCCAATCACTTGCTAACTGCAGCCAGTCACTGAATTGTCATGTCCAGGAGATTGCTTTCACATTCTTGTGAATTAGTGTAGCATGTGTCAGCATTCCTGAGGAGGCTTTCAGCCAGTTATGAGCTCTGTCCTCCTCTGAGCAGGAGTTCAGCAGATGCAATTCCACTTCTTTGGGGAAGAGAGTAATCAATCACAATCATGCCTTAGTCTCTCACCAGCAGAAATAGCAAGAGGAGTATCTTGACTAGACTCCCTAGAAGAAAATGAAAAAATACATCTAAAGACTAGAAATTCCATCAGAGTACAAAGTTTGATCTCTTCTTGAATCCAATTTTTCCTCAGTTCAGAGGTACATGGATTGATGGTCTTGGGTCATTGCAAATAGTTCTATTAAATAAGGTCCTGCAAAATGTGAAGGGTGAGATGCACCAAGGTTTAAATATCAGTAGTGCTCAACTCCACACATGAGCCAGGCTCCTTCAGCTGCCTTTATTGTCAAGTTGAGAAAATAAAGGAAGCATTTGGGCATAATTTTCACATCCAAAGGTTGCTGTAAAAATAAACCACTCAACTCCATTGTTTGTCAATTGAGCTTGAGGAAATTGGCCCAGATGCAGAAGTCTACATTAAAGGTAGTTATATGTACCTCCTTATGCAAGGAAAAATCCCCTCCCTTCCTGAAGTAATTCAAGTTCTTGTGTGCATCTCTTTTTGTGAGAAAGTAGCCTCCTATCCTGTGGAGGAAGTGTGGGTTAGACTGTGCAGAGAGATGGAGAGGGAAAAAAATGAAGTGTTGGAGAAAGGACCTCAAATAAAGAATAAACCAGGAAGAACCTAAGTTTCCAGCACCATAATTACAGCACTGAGAAATAATTGGGACTCCTATCAGCTGCTTCATGCATACTGGGATGTTTTTGTCCTCAGGTAAATGATCATCAGTGCTAAGTGTCATAGGTGACATTGGAAAGAGACTTTGGAACAGGATCCAGCATGTTTCTCCCAGGTGAATGCCTCGAGCCCTGCACTAAGATCAAGACTTCTTTCAGCTTGACCTTGCTGTTGCAGGTCTTGCCTAACATCAGGAGGAAGGGTAAAGTACTCCTTTGCCAAATATCTTCTGCTCTGGGTACTACAGACAAATTTTCTAGGAGATGGAAATAGCAACAAGCTAAATTAGGAAATGAACACTAAAGTTTTCCAGGGCTTAGACAAGTGATGTAGGCTAAAGGTTGTGGTATAAATGCCAAGGTGGGTCTGCCAGTCACAAAGCAATCAGTAGTCAGCAGTGCCTCTTCCAGGGCTTTTGAGCCTGTTGATTCATGTCAGGAATGCTCTGATGATGCCTGACAGTCTGGCCTCTCCATGAGACCCAGGAAGAGGAGCAATTCCTCATGGATTGTGAAGCTGTCTAGACACCAGGCAGGGTGGTTCCACCCTGCCTTGCCAGGAGAAAAGAAGTTCAGTGCACGTGCAAGCCTTCATTGCCTGGGCAACTCAAACCAAAATAAGTGAGGTGAGGCTGAGTGACTCCTCATGTTAGGGAGATTTTAGGATGGGATTTGGGAATACAAACTCCTTTCATTCTGTCTGCCTGAATGACTGCATGGAGATGCACACCAGTCTCCACATTGCTGTAGGCGATTGAAGTTTCTGACATCACTGGGAACAAACATCTCAAAATTTTGAAAAGCTCAAACCCCTGTGATCAGCCAAGGATTATACAGGGGTTTTTTGCCCATTGTTGTAGCAGAACCAATGATAAATGGGATGATCTATGAAGAAGCAACAAGATGCCCCATGTTGGTTTTGAAAATGGACAGGAAATTGCACAGGAACAACACCAATGGACTCCAATCCAAACACTAGAGACACATGTGAATTACATACATTGTAAAGCCTCAGCACCCTCTGCAATTACTCATGGGAAAAATCTGGAGCTGCTCCAGTGGTGGACCATCAGCTGTAGTTTGCAGCAGCCCTTGGAGCAGTAACAACCCTTTCTACGCTGTTTTTTAGAATCATGGAATTGCTAAGGCTGGAAAAGCCTTCTAAGGTCATCGAGTCCAACCATGTTTCTAAGCACAATATCTGTGGTTTTTTTGAACACTTCCAGGGATGGTGACTCCATCACTGTCCTGACCAGCCTGTTCCAATGCCTGACTACCCTTTCATTGAAGTAATTTTGCCTAATATCCAATCTCTAAACCTGGCGCAGGTTGAGGCTTTTCTCTCTTGTACTCCTCTTGCAGGGAGTGAGCCCTGCTGCTCTTTGAAGTGTATGTGGATTTTTTTGGGAAGCAGAAAGGGAAAACAAATCTGCAGAGGGGTTTTGCAGGGGTTAGGGTGGGTGCCACCTGTCAACGAAACCACTTAAGGTCATGTTGGCCACTTAAAAAAGACATATTTCACCTTCACCTTAGAACAATCTCAACCCACCTTTCCAATGGACAAAAGAAATCCTTATTCCAACCTCACAGTGCCATAAAGGAGTAAATTCAGGGTAAGTGGAATTTGTCAACCTCTAGGTTGAAAGTTCAGTTTTATTTCTGGCACACACCAAGTTGCCTGACTTTTTTTTTTTTTATTTCCACATATTTCTAGGTGTAGTTTAAGGCTCTGTGACTGAGATCCAAACCTGATGGACTGTGAACAAGACTATGAGTGTCAGGAGAGAGAAGAAAAACTCACAGCACCTGCAAAGAGAGAGCTGAGATCTGAGTCCTGTTGGGCTTAGATATAAAGGTAAGAAGCATGATTTCTGTGCAAAATCAATTTTATCCAATAGAGAGAAAATTTCAGCTCTAAAGAAATGAGGCTCACATTTTTAAGGTTTGGAAAGGACTTTTTAATGCACTGCTGGGTGAACTGGACCCTTTGACATACCTGCTTGGCAACTGGGAAGCAGAGGCTAAACCTAGACAGGGGAAATCAGAGTTTGTTCCTCTCTCCATATTGTGGCTTCAGCATCTTTCAAAGAAGGAGAAAATACTTCTAATTACAGTAACTGAGGAAATCTGCTTCAGAGTGGGCTTCTCTCTCCATGGGTCCACCAGGACCCTGTTCCAGCACAGGTTTCCCATGGAGTCACAGCCTCCTTTGGGCATCCCCCTGCTCTGGTGTGGGCTCCTCCATGAGCTGCAGGTGGATCTCTGAATCCCTGTGCCCTCCATGTCCTGCAGGGCACAACTGCCTCACTGCTGCACCAGGGGATGCAGGGGAACCTCAGCTCCAGCACCTGGAGCTGCTCCTGCCTTTCCTTTTCCACTGTCCTTGGTGTCTGCAGAGCTGCTCCTCTCATGTATTCTCACCCCTGGCTGCAGTTACCTCTGTGCAATGACTTTTTTATTCCTTTTTAAATATATTACTACAGAAATATTATTATTATATTTCTAAATAAATTATTTTATATTATCAAATGATGTTCCTATAATTTCTGGCTGGCCCAGCCTTGGCCAGCCCAGTCTTGGAGCTCTTTGGAATTGTCTCTGCTGGCCATGGACGAAACTTTCAGCAGCTTCTCACAGAAGCCACCCTTGTAGTCCCCCACCATAAAAACCTGGCCAGGCAAACCCAATAAGGACTGTCCATCTCCCCACCAAGGATTTCACTCTCCTCAGCCCAAAGAGATAAACCATGGCCTTCCCCTCTCAGCACATTGCCTAAATCTCAATAGAATAGCAAAAGTGTCAGGCTGATATTGTTGCTACTCGGGAGGGATGTTGCTGCTCCACTTCTCTGTCAGCACTTAGCCATGCTTGAAGTGAAACATCTAGTCCCAAATTGTCATTTCCCTGAAGGCCACAATGCATGTGTGGAATTAACTATATAATTAGATTATCCACCATGATGGCCCTGGCAGGATGAAATATTTTGAGCATAAGTAAAACAGCTGTATTATGAGTTAAGAGTAAGGTAACATTTTACAGACTTTTACGCTACAACAAAGAAAGATAAGTGTGACATGAAAGTAAAAGTCTTTTATCTGTGTATGTCTTTGAAAACTCAGTCTACACAGACTCAAAGCATCTGTTAATCAGATTATGGGCCATATCCTGCTCCCAAAACAGTTAATAGCAACGCTCTCATTGATTTCCTCAGGACAGAAACATGCCCTAAAGGAGCACTCTACTTCTTCATAGGCCTGCTTGTTGGAGAAACATTTGTGCTATTCAGAAAGGCAAAGCAATTTCCTGGAAGCAGAAACTCCTACCTGCACTTGTAACAACCCAGGCTATTTTAGGAACTGAAAAATTCCACCCAGCATTAGGATTACATTTTCAAAAATGTTTCCTTCATGTTTCTCATGCTGCTTTATGCCACCCATGAAGGGAGGGGGAGCTGCTTTTTGATTCACAGGAGTCACGCTTTCTGTGGATCTTTTTTCCCCTGTCAGATCTTCTCTTTCCCAGACTCTTAGTAATTGCTGGTCCTCAGATCCCAGTTAGATGCATATGGGGAGGTGAAACATTTTTACCACTCTCCATAGAGATAGTGGGCACTGGGAATAGCTGTCCACATCAGACTGTGGGATCACAGCTGATGCTCATGTTGTTCTGGCATCCTGATAATGTTAAATGCTTTTACTGCTTTTGTTCCCACAACTATTTCTTCAAGGTTATCATTCATTTTAGCACTTCTGATTTAGTTCCATTTACGTTCCTTCCTACTGTATTTAAATCTTCCCTTCCTTGTACAGAGGTGAAAAAGAGACAATTGCTGTCTATATGTAAGTTGCACAGTTTAAATTACTTGTAAGGTTTTGGCCTTCAAGTAACAGCAGCATAACACTCATCATTTTCATGAAGAAAACCCTAAAAGTAGAAATTTGGATATTTTTTCCAGAATGTATGATCTGGGACTCCTTCTTTACTTGATGTTGCTGCTAAGCCATTGCAAAAGGGAATGGTTTGTGTTTTAGTCCCCAGAATCTGATAATTGGATGCTTTTGAGATGCCTCACTGGTGTGGACACAGAAAATTAAGAGAGATGTTGGAAAATTGTGACCACAGTGGTAGCTGTCTGTAACCTATCCCTTTGGGGGGTAAGGATATGGTGGTAACAGAGAGGGCTGTGCCATCTTGGAATGTAAATTGCCTTCCAGCCTAGGGAAAACAGCTTGGTCAGCTTCCTTTCGTACCATTGTCCATTCTCCTGCCCACTGTGACACAGAGGGACATTTCTCCATCCCATTTGCACCAGAATCTTTGCAGCGACAGGTTTGGACTGCCACAAAAAATATGTCAGTAGCTAATTTTAAATCTATTAATTCCCACAGCTCGACAGCAGCAAACAAATTTTCAAGGGCTTCCTGAGTACAAAATCTGGACTGAAATCTCTAGCTATATAATTTCATCAGCAGGAAGTACCTTTTGCAGACCTCACTGCTACTCAGATAGAAACCACAGATTCTGCTTCTGTTGATAAAGCCCCTACATTAAAGAATTTAGCCTTCAACAATTTTCAATTCCAAGCAAAAACTCTGACAAATTTATTTCCCATGTGCTTCTCATTTTCCAGAAGAAATGCAATGCCCTCTCCTACTGCATATCAGTTTAACTCAGCCCACAACAGCAGGGAACATTTTTGGAAGCTCATTTTCCAGAATGCTTGTTGCTTTACATTGGCTGGAAACTTCTTCCCTGTATCTATCCTGAAATTACATCTGCATTTAGCCCTCTACAGTGTTAATTCACAATCATGCAGAAGCTTTAAACAAACTGCCTTCAGTCTGCTTTGTTTTTAAACCAGCAACTCATTTTTATTCCCACTTGTGTTCAGTGTCTACACTAACATAAATGGGAACCACAATGGATTTCTAATGAAATTGGGCTATTTTCTGTTACTGTCTCCTATAGATTCTGGCCTAAGTATAGTTTTATTTATTATATTTGTATAGTACCTCTATTCCTCTACTACTTAAACATGTGAGGACTTTTTGAGACTGCATTAAGCTGTTTGACTTCTATATGCAACATGAAAATTCTGTATGTATTTTATGAAGTCCTGCCACAGAATGGGATCTGGGTAGTTGCCTTCACTAAAACATTATGAAACACTAAGTTTTTGCTTTGCATTCTACTGTTTCTAAACCTGAAGATGACTGATTTCTCACTGTCCCATACAGTCATGACCCCAAATCTGTCCTTGCTTGACAAAGCAAGGGGAGCATCCCCAGTGTTGATGCAGGAGAAGATGAATAAGGGTAAATATGGTTTATCTAGGATTTAGGAAACAGAGTTTATTCACTTCCCACTGCCAGGCCTACAATCACCGTGGGATAAGAATGTTCCCTTTCATTAACTAAGTAGACAAATCAAATTTCCCTGCTGTGCAGTGCTTAGACCACTCCTGAATGTGTGCTCAGTCCCTGCTGAGGCACAATCCAAGATTTCATTTCCCTGAGAAAGGTATTAATCATAGAATCATAGAAGCCCAGAATGGGTTGGATTGGAAGGGATCTTAAAGATGATCTGGTTCCTACCCTCATGCCATGGACAGGGACACCTTCCACTGGACCAGACATCTCAAAGCCCCATCCAAACTGGCCTTTGATGCTTCCAGGTATGGAGCAGCCACAGATCCTTTGGAAAACCTGTTCCAGTGCCTCACCACCCTCACAATTAAGAATTTCTTCCTAATATTTAATCTAAATCTCTGCTCTATCTCTGTAGAGAGTTTAAGGTGCTCGGCTCTGTACTCTCCATATAAACATGTTTAAAAAATAATCTGCCATTCTTTTGAGAAGAAAGCCTGAAGAAAAATTTCCTCTTTAATAATTAAGAGCTCAGATGGATGGAAAGAGTCCTACATCTCAGTTCCTGGGCTGGAGACTGCTTTCTGCATGTTGTCTACTAACTGTTCCAGAGGGAATATGCACTGGCTTCTAGGCTGCTTTCTGATCACAGGCAACCTGTAATTGCTGGGCTCTTAAATCACATTCTTATGTTGTTGCTCAATGAATCTTACGGGTTTTTTTTGGGGTTTAGTTTGTTTATTTGCCTTTTTTTTTTCCAGATACAGTTTCTAAAGAGAGATAAACAAGAATCTCTACATGGCTCAGTCCACCAGCAATTAGCCTGTAGGTTTCCAAGTAAAGTCCTTTTTCCATGATGTGTGCATGGATGCATAGGTGGGAACAGTGAATCTGGTCTCCCAGGATAAGTGGTCTGAGAAGGTTGTACTCCATTGTGGAAGACAAATGAAAGGTTTCCTGCCTGTTCTCTTTCCAATAGTTTTTGTTACTTTTCTTTTTTTAAGTGCCTAAGTTGGGAATCTTTAAAACATGAGGGTATCTCTTCATAAACAAAAGCAAAAGGTTTGTGTCTCATCTTAGCAGTGACAGTCTGAAATGCTGCACAGTCAGTGTCTCAGTACCTCTGTGCATCTAGATCTTGCAAAACATTTTTAATAATGATTGGGCTTGTGGAAATGGTATAAAGCTGCCTTCTTAAATCACTGACTAGCTCTTGAAAACTGAAAGTTCTTTCATAAGATTTTTGGATATCTCATCTTAGGATGGTGACAAATCTGATTTGTTTTTTAGTAGCTCATTTACTAAACTTAACAAAAGTAGTTATTTCATCCTTTCTTTCTTTCTTTCTTTCTTTCTTTCTTTCTTTCTTTCTTTCTTTCTTTCTTTCTTTCTTTCTTTCTTTCTTTCTTTCTTTCTTTCTTTCTTTCTTTCTTTCTTTCTTCCTTTCTTCCTTTCTTCCTTTCTTCCTTTCTTCCTTTCTTCCTTTCTTCCTTTCTTCCTTTCTTCCTTTCTTTTCCCTTTCACAAATATGTATATGTACCTACAAACAGAAATGCCCAAGGGAGGAACAAGAGAACATGATTTGTTGAAGTAGGCAGATTTAATATTGAAATTTTTTATTATTGGTGCACTTCAGGAAATCTGCCCTTCTTAGACTCCTTCCATTGTCATTCTTCCAAGCAAGACTTTACCCAGGGGAGTTTCTGAGAAGCCTTTTGCTTTGCATTTTTCAAGTCACATCTTTGCAGTGTCAGGGTGAATCTCATACCTACAACCCTTGGTGGACTTGAGCTGGCTGCAGGGAGGGTTAAAGGGGCCACATTGCCATCTGTAGGCATCTGAGACCCTAAAAAAGAGCAACTTTTCCTATTTTCTCATGCAATCCACTGAGCAGAGAGGCTGGAAATGTGGGGTTTCATCTTCCCTCTGTTTGCTCAGACATGTGTTTTTCCCTATTTCTGCAAATAAAAGGGTTAAGGAACAGCCCCAGAGAGGAATCAGGGATTAATTTTGATGAGTTTTGTGGTCAGTTGTGCACTGGCAGTGGGAGGGACTTGGCTCTGGAGCTGAGTTTTTTTGGGTGTTCTCACATTTGGGTTGTGATAAGAGTTGAGGTAAATGCGGATGTTAATGTTGCTATATCTGGTGATAATCTTGGTTTTGAGTGATTTCGTTGATAAGAAATGGGTGTCTTTGAGTAACCTTAGAACAAACTTTGGGTTGGGTTTCTTTAATATTATATTTATTGCTACCTCTGATGTAGTTCTTTTTTAGAAATATAGAATTGTGTACTCTGTATTTTACAAATATGTATTAAATAATGAAATAATGTATTTCAACAAATTCACAAATAGGGATTACAAAATGGGATTTGAACTGGTTGGTCTCTGGCTTCCTGGACGCTGATTGGCAAATACAGTCCAAAATTTTATCTTTTGGTCTGATGTAGGAACATATTTATATCAAGAGAAGCTGGAAGGATGTATTTGTCCTGAGAGGTTTAATGGCTTATGTTAATGAGTTTATATTGCTTTCATTATTTGCACTGCTGTAAATGAAAAAACAAAAAACAAAAAACAAAAAACAAAAAAACAAAAAAAGAAAAAAAGCCCACTTTGGGGTGACAGACTTCTTGGTTTACATAGCGTGGTTTGGGTTTATATTTCTCACTTTAGTTGGCTAAAGGTAAGGCATCAAAACTCACTTTATGTTTTATGAAGAGAGACAGGTCTGCAGCTTCAGAAAAAAGTTGGTGCTGCCTATTTTAAGTCCAGATAAGTGGTCCAGCTGATGTCCCACTTCTTTTCTCTGGTGGACCAGGGGATTCAAATTATCTCAGTGAGAAGATTGCAGCTGAGCTAACTTCCCAATTCCCTTTGGAGTCCATGGAGAACACAATTAATTTTGGCATGATTCATCCCATTTCTTGAGACATCTGTTTCAGACTACCTCAGGTGGAGGCACTGGCTGTAGACTTTGACGTTTTTACTTAACTAAATTTTTTCCAGTTGAAGATAGGAGAACTCAACTTGATCTTCTATGTAAATACAAACAAAGATCACAAAGATACACCTAATGTGAGAACTAAGACAATGCAATGTCAGCCCAAGTGAGGATCATTTTCCAGAACAGCCTGAGCACATACTAAAAAGTATTATTGAGTCTTTCGGTCAATAAGTTCAGCTGGCTTGCTACATTTTTATTATGTCAAAACCTTTCTGGGAAAAAAAAAAGTGAATTTTTGCAATTTAATATTGAAGTGGCAAAAATATAATTAGTGTCTTATTACTGCACAGAAATTAATTTTATGTCAAACATAGGAAGTATATCACATATTTTTATTGTCAGATAACCTTTTAATCATAAACCCAGCTTCCTTCTAGACTACCTGGTAAAACCAGAAAGATATTCCTTTCTGGTGAGATTGGTTGATAAGGTCTGGAGTTAATATCAGCTGTCAAAATTAGTTATTTCTTATTGTCTTGGTACAAGAATAGGAAATTTATTGTCCTTCACCTTTTTTTTTTTCATTCTACCAATTAAAAAAAAATGTGTTTGTTTTGTTTTGGTTTGGTTTTTTTTAATATGTGTGTGTGTGCGTGCGTGTGTGTGTTTGTGTGTGTGTTTTTAGTGTTTTGGTTTTGTTATTGTTTCATTTTCTCTGTGTGTGTGAAACTTTTTAGCTGCAAAAATACATTTCCTCCAAGCTAAACTTTTCTTGTATGGAAACCTCTGTACAAGCTCTTTGGCTTCTCTCTACCCAGGGTATATCTGCTTCTGACTGTACATTTGGATAATTTTTGACTCAAAACCTTGTATTTCAACAGTGCTGATAGAGTTTTTGCAGCACCAGACCCTTTATCAAGGGAATAATTTATACAGTTTTGGGGAGGCATATCAGCTCCAGTAATAGTGCTGGATATTTGGAACAAATCCAACAATTTTCTCCAAGTACTTGAACATGCACTCACTTCTCTTTTTGTTTCCTGGAATTTTGCTTGTAAATGGGGCCTCTTCCCTCCCTTTTGAATGCAGGAATGAAAGGATTTTTCCCCTATGTAAATTATCAGGAAACATTCCTTCAGAGTAACATGTGTGAATATGACTACTCCATATGCATCTATACTGCCATATAGCCAAATCATATTGAATTTTTTTAACCCTAATGTGATAACTAAAAGAGCTTTCTATTTGTTTTCTCAAGTAGTTGTAATTTACCTCCTTCGTCTATTACAAACACACATCACCCTTTAAACTGGTAATAGAAAAGGGTGTTGCTTTGGTGGTTTAGAATGAAGGAGATATTGCCTTAAAAATGAACACAGATGCAAAACCTCTAATATCTCTTTCAACACTGTTGTGCTTTGACCCAGATCAGTAAACACAGATTAAGGATTTTATCTTGTGACAAGGAAATTGCATAAATACACAATGAAAATGGGCAACTGAGGTTAGACTCTTTATGGTATTCTCTTATTTTCATGTCTCTGTGTTGTTTTTCCTCTAGAAATATGTCCATTGGAAGGTTTTAGTGAAGCTTTGATTTGGCAGAAGTCCCCAGAATAATCTGTCAATGGAAAAATTAGTTTCATGTTACTTTCAAAAAGATAAGAGGGTTACCTCCCTTCAGGAATTGGAGATATCAAAGTATGGAAATGTCAAGTGACTTATCAGGTTGCCTAACAGGAATTTTATAGATTTGTGAAAGATTTTGGAAGACTAGACTTTTATGTCAGCTCTTCATCCTTGGAGATTCGAGCTGATCTTTTGGGTTACTAAAACTCACATTTGAATGGCACTGCTCTCTGTATCTATTTAAAATCTGTTGGACACAAAGCCAATATGTAAAGCATGATCTTGGCCGTATGAAAAGAGCGCACCAAAGCACACACAGGGTGACGAGTCAGAAATAATATCCCAGGCCATGTGCACAATATTAAACAGAGTCACTGAGGCTATAACTGGGACGAGGATGACATTATAGGGACATCTGATCAATAATACTGTTTGACTTGGGGTGAGGAAGTTGCACAGGGGAGCTGACCACAGGAGATACATGTCTGTTAATGCTGGGGAAACTTTCAGAGCAGAGAACTTCACAGAATGATTTATCTACAGTTACATAGAATTGCAAAATAAGAAGTGAAGTCAGTTGTCGTTGACACCCTCTTGAATTCAACAGATATTTTACTAATGGTTTCACTGTAGGGAAAAAGTTCACCTCCAGGATGTTTTGGGAAATATGGTCTAGAGGAAAGAAATCAAAGAAAGAATATGGAAACAGGAAGGAGACAAGCCAAACTGGAGCCTAAGTGAAGACCTGTAGGGAAGTGAGTATCCCATCCTTGGTTTAGACAATAAAGTAATTTCTCATACTCATAGTTGGAGAGAGGAGCTTTTGGAGTGCCAGCAGCACACAAATTCCTTAAACTATCAGGCCAATAAAAAAGACTTCAATTCCCTATATTTTCATTATTTGTAAGGGGAGTGAAAAGGGGATTTATTCATCACTCTGATGCTTGGATCTGGCAATCATGCTGCAGAGCTTGGGCACGGAATTTGCATTGCAGATGCCTGTTCTCATGGGAAGCCTGCTGGGTACTGAACTCATTTCAGAGATCCTCATAGCTTTTGATAATTCATCCAGCATGGCCAGAAACACCACTGGATTCTTTGTAAACCTTCCCTAGGATTGTGTGTCCTTCAGGATCTTTGTCTCATGTAATTTTTGTGATCTCTATTTTTTAACTGGAAAACTTCAAAACCTGATATCACAGGTTTGGCCAGAACACATAAAGCCTAACGTTATCTCAGGTAATACTCACCCTGGTCAGGCTTTAGTTCTATACTTTCAGATATGAAAGGCAAATCAGGCAAGTTTTCTTCACCTCACTATGTCTCCTCCTGATTTCTGAGAGTTCTTGTGGTCACCCTCTGCACCATGAGGTTCTCTGCCTCTCCCTATAACAACTCTGAGTCACACAAAACACACTCTTCCTGATATTCTTTTGTCTGGTTTTTTAATATTTTTCAAAAAATTATTTTATTTTGACTTTCACCTATTTATTTTCACTGGATATCTCTTTTCTTTGTTGCAGAAATAACCAGATTATCTGTTCTTTTCACCTTGTAGGGTCTACTCCAAAGCCCATTTAAGTCAATAGTTTCTTTCCTCTGACATCAATAAGCTCTGGATGAGGCCCAAAATGAGCATGAGTTAACTCAGTTTGATAGGATGGGTATTAACTATACTGATTGTTACTGGAAACAAATTTATGAGCCTCTCACTCTAGGAGCCAACCACAATAATTTTAATTATACAAAAGGAAGTATTTCTCATGTAAAAACATTCCAAATACTTCCATTTCTTTTAAGCTACTTCAAAAGTGGGCAGAACTACAAAGTACTATTGAAAACTCAGGATGGGGTGGAGGGGTATTTCCCTTCCTCTGAAATTCCTCCCCCATATATGCATGCTGCTAAGCCATCCCTAGCAGGGATTACTTTTATCTCCAGCTCATGGAGAAATTTCTGAAGAGCTGTTTTGCTTTTGTCCTTGGAATACGGCACATTGTGCAAAAAATGGGCTTGTGAATCTCCTTCTTGGGAAGGGAGCTCGAGCAGTTCCCTCCATGTGCCTTCCCTTTCCTTCCTTTGCCAGGACCAAAGCTCCTGTTGTGAGGGATGCAGAGCAGGAGATGAGCACCACTGCTCAGGCATTTCAAAGTGAGCACCCCGCTGGAGATCATCAGGCTGCTGGAGATGTACTCCAACCTGCTAAACTGCATATCCTGCATAACAGGTGAGTGGCTACGGAGAATTTATCCTTCATCTGTGTGTGGCTATGCCAGTGCTCTGTGCTGAAAATCCATGTCTTCTGGGAATCTAAACAGCTTAGTGTCAATAACCATACTGGTTTGGTCTCAAGGACTGTGTTTCAACACATAGGAGAGATGGAGAGGGATAATTTTCCTCATTTAGCCAAACAGTCTTTCTCTCAGTGCTAGGAGCAGCCGTGGTCCTGTGTTTGAAAAGAGGTTCAGGTTACTCATACTCAATTTTGGAAATGACTGACATACCCTGCAACAGGTCAGAGAGTGTGTAACCTGCAGATCTTTGCCTTGGCTCCCTTCCTGCTCGATGGTGCTCCTGGTTTAGGCTGTGAGCATGGTCACAGATTGCATTTTTATTCAGGAACTGCTTCTCTTTGTTATGCTTGGACTCCAGTCCCAGCTGGACCTCAGAAGGCTTCTCTTTCTCTTTGTCTCATTTTTGCTCTCATGACAATGAAGCAGGAAGGAGTAGGTTTTTCTCTTCTCTGCCTTCCTCTGTTTGCATATATTTATGTGGATAGGATAAATTCTCTCAAGATGTTTGGTTCAACATCTCTCAGCATAACACCGAAACAGATTTGACTCCATGGATTTCAGAAATTCCCATTAAGTTAGGGAAAAAAAAAATCAACAAATCTATGCTTCTGCAAAGAGAATCCTACTCCTTTGTAGTCACACAGACCCAGAACAGTGCAGTTGCATTATCTTTCATCTGCTGATTTCAAAGGGCTTGACAGAATTTAATCAAAGCAGCATTGCTGTGTACTGGGAGGCAGGCAAGTCTGGGGATGGAGGGATTATCTCAACCTCTCCCCCATAACTGTGCTGTGGGACTGCCTGGCAGGAACACCCCCGTACGAGGTGAGAACAGCACCTTCCCCACTGTTCTTTCACCTCTGAAGCCCATATCAAGGACAGAGACAGCCATGTGATGGCAAGGGCACCTGAAAGAGGTAAAGTGTTGGTGGGAAAGCTGGAAGAAGCAGCCACAAGCTTGAGCTAAAATGGCTGCACTGTGAGGCTGGTAAATGCTCCCTCTCTCTTTCCTCTTGTGAAACTAGAGGAGAGGCATCCACATGGGCTTTGGGGAGGAAAACAGGCTGCTCTGAGGGAGAGCAGGAACATGCTGCTGCAGCCCTGGAGACAGATATTTAACACACATGGGCAGAGAAAACACCTGTGGCTTCTTAAGGTAACACAGGAAGAGGGGAAAACACAACTTGAGCATCTTGACTCTTAGGTTGCTGCTAGATGTGGCCAGTCACCCTGAAACCTCTCTCCAGCCAAAACAAACCCAGTACTCTGACCTCTTAAATATATTCTGCTATAAAGATAATATTTTCACAGATAAGAGTGCCATATACATTATATATGAAGCTAGAACCATCAATAGTCTATTCATACTTTCCTTCCTCTTCGCTATGTGAGACAACTCTAAGAAAACAATCTTGATGTAAATGAAAATTAAAAGAGATATAAGGAGAGGAACCACATAACACAAGCATAGAGGTGTTGGTTCAGGGAAAGGTTTTCACCCTGAGAAGCAGCTAGTGCCTCACTTTCCATCAGAAAACATTCCCACTTACAGGCTTTTCAGTTTTAGCCTTTGGGTTGTAACAAAGTTCTCTGCTGTTATCTTGTTTTGCCAAATGCCTGTACTGTAATAGCAGGAAAGATCCACACCAATGGGGATGGAGTGCAAGTATGGGCTGAGTGGGGATGTTTTGTATAAGGAAAATAAATGTAAACAATCTCAGAAGGGAAATATAGATAAGGGAATACATATTTTATGGAGGCCAAGCAGGTGAGCTGAGCTAGACTCAGGAGAGGGACTTTGCTCCTTCCTGTTTTGTGCTCAGCTCCTGCATTTGGGATGCCAAAAGGAGGAAGATGCAGCCCTAACTTCCCCTGGAAATTCACTTGAAGGTGGAATGAAAAACTTTGAAAGCTCAGGGGGAATTTTCATTTCCAACCAGATGTTTGAGTATCAGATCTACATATAAACCTATATATAAATAATGTCTTATCTGACCTAAGCAATCCTGCCAGCCCTGGGGTCTCCATTGCTCCCAGTACTCTTATTAACAGAAGTCTAAATAGAAGAATTTCACAGAAATATTAAATGACATAATGGAATTTTAAAGCAATATTCCCTGAAATAAATCAGGCAAAATATTTTTTGATAGACATTTAATTTTATTCTTAAACTATCATGGCCTGATTTATTTCTCCAACTCTAATTAAGGTCTAAGTGTTAAAAATAAATAAAGTGAGATTTTGGAACCTAAATGTAGAACTGTAATCCCAGTAAATCCCATTTAGCTGGCCTTCAGCCACATCACACAGAAGTCAGAGTGTAGGAGCACTTTGACATCTTTCTGTGGCACAAGGGCTGATGGAGGTAGGGCTGGGTCACATCCAGGTTGTATAAATCTCACCCTTCAAAACAGGCTAATTGCATCTAAATTGATAACTGTGTCTGTGTTGAGTCCCAGGCTATGACTGGTGATTGTTGAAAATTCCACACAGCCCCAGGTCTAGGCAGTGACCTCCTAAAAATGTAGAGGTATCACTGTGTTTTTGATACAGCCTTCTAGAACTCAACCCATAAGTAAACTTGACTGAAATACAGGATTGGGATTCAGTCTGGGGTGGGCACAGCAGTATGTAAGTGTTTTGATGTAGATAACACTGAGATGCTGGATATTGATAACTGGATAACTGAACGGAGTTCTTGAAGGAATTCAGTTAATAAAATTTTGGTGTCTAAGGACTTAGACATATTTAGCAGGTCATATGGCATGCTTGAGACCTTTAATTTATGTCTCAGTACCCTAGGGCTTCTCAAATGTTGCAAATGTCAGTGTGGGAGCAGATAAACCCAACATATCTCCTGACTGTGATGAGAGACTAGATTTTCCCTGCACACACCATGCAGAAATTTACCTGTATATATCTTGGTCTTGAACTGAAACCTTTCCTAGAGGCTGCTTCTCTTTGAAAAGCTTTAACTTGAGAGCTCCATTCACTCTGAGGCCCTCTTCCTCCTAAAAAAGAGAAGCTAAGAGCCTACTGTTCAGAATGCACTCTTAGATGAGCAGGAGCAAGGTCTTCACCTTGTGATTATCGTCCACTCAATATGTGTGTGTGTGGAGGAAACCAAACCAAAGCAAACTAAAGTAAACCAAAGCAAACCAAAGCAAAGCAAACAAAATATCAAGACACCTTGAAACAGGACAAAGTACCTACAGGTTAGAATCAGATCTGTAGAAAACATCATTTCCCTGCAGCACAAACTCAACCTGCACCTCTGCACAACCTGGCTTGCAGGGAGTGTGGCATGGTGATGGTGAGGAGTGAGAAGCTGAGTAGCAAAGGAGTTGCAAAGGTGTAAAATGCAGGGACGCAGTACTAAGGTGCCTTGGTTTGTTGCCTGCTCAGTTTGTGCACTGTGGCATTCCATAGGATTCCCACTTTTAAAGGGGCACTGGAGCAAGGGCACTTTTTGTGGCATCCTCACTCAGGATCTGATGGGGCACACAGGGTGGAAGAGAGGAAGGCAATTTAGGCAACCCTTTGTTGTTGTGGGTGTGCTTTAATCCAGTGGCTGTTTGGATAAAATATTTTCATTCTACAAATGTTTTGGCAATATCAGTTTTTAAAGAGTGCCAGTCCCTGTTTCTGCAAACCTGCTTCCCTACTGTGCCAGGGCATCTCCTTACAGCCTGATTTAAAGTCTGTGTCTGAATTTCTCAGGTCAGCAGGCAAATAGAAATGTCAGCAATGCCAAATAATCTAGTACCTGAGCTTCCTCTGGGTCAGTGACTGCAGCAGAGCAAATGGAATCTTCCCCCTTCCTATTGGGATCTGCAGTGCAGCAGATACTGTTGGGTGAGGATAGAAACAACAGAACATCCTCCAGAATTCTGAAATATCCTGCAGCACCAGCATTACCCAGGGTTGTCCAGTGAAAATGAAGAGATTCTCTCCTAGTTGTTTTAGAGTCAGTATACCCAGTAAAACAACAGGATTTGCATGGAATTTTATGCCATGAATCTGCTCATTTTTAGGAAAACAGGCATTATTTCACATGGCTGGTGGAGTTTTTAAGTTCCTGCATAGGAAGAACCAATTTCTGCTGTTCATCCATGATGCCTCATACGGGATTTGGGTGAAAGATCTTCCCAGGTTTCCTGGAACTTTTAAACAGAGCATTGTGACATTAACCCTGACAGAACATTATGGGTTCTTCTGTTGTTTGGGATACTTTATAGCACACAATTGAATTTCTTGTCTAGAGAGGCACATAAGTTTAACATTTATACTTACTATTTCTAATAGTATAAATATTGTTTATATATTTATAATTATTACTTATAATATTTATACTCAGGGCTGATAGAGAAATTAAGGGGAGGTTTATTTTCTTTTTCATTTTTTTTTATTTATGTGTGTACAAAGTAAAAAAAAGTATTTAATTCAGAATGGTACAGAATATTCTCAGAATATCTCAGAGAATGGAAATTTTATATAGAAAAATAAATTTACATTATTTTGGAGGGAAACAGAGAGAAGTCTTAGAAATTATATCAACATTGCTTATTTTAAATATTTGGTCCAGTTTCTGTGTGGCTGGGTAGAGGCTGTCTCTTGTCTCATTGGTAGTGCAGTGTCTGTCAGTAACACAGATTAATGGGGGGAAATCCCACGTGAGTGGTGCTACCAGGGCTAAGTAAGAGTATCAGTAGGAAAGATAACCTCCAGAAAGGTGGACCCCAAACACACACAACAGATTTCTCCCAACTCCCTTCCCCCTTCAAACACAAACCATAAACTCATCCCTAGTGCAAGTAAAAGTGAGGCTTTGCAGTTTACCCCAAAGGTCAACAGACCCAGGCTAATTCAGGGAAAGAGATGAGACAACATTAAAAACAAATAAAAGTTTGGCTTTCCTTGCAACAATGATTGCTGCTTAACAAACAGCCCTGTTCCTACACGGAGACCCTTGCAGGCAGATTGCAGAAATAGAGGCCTAAATTAATATTTCAAATGAGCCAGACCCTTTCATTTTAATCAGAGCCTCATTTTAATTAACTTATTTTGGCAAGGATAAACAATTACTGAATAGTATAGTAAATTTTCTCCCTCCACATACATTTCAAAACTGTCAAGATACATAAGGGGAATATTCATTAGGCACTTCAGGAAGTAGCTTTTGTGCCATGACCTTATTCCAGTTTCTTCTCTTTCTTTAGGTGTTTGAAAATTTTAAATCCCAGTGACAGTCAATTTCAGATGGTTGTTTCTAATGACTGACAGCTTTGAACCCTGTAGAGGAAACCAAAATAGAGGGAAAAATGAAAAAAAACCAAACCAAACCAAAACAAAACAAAAAAAAACCAAAGAAAAGAAAGAAAACCTTTTGCTTAAATTAGGTCAGGAACCTCTTGGCACTGTCCACATTCTTCTCCAGCACCTTGGCTTTTTGCTTCATGTCTGAAAGGGAACAGAAAGAGCAGATAATCAGCCAACTCCGGTGCACTTTCACAATTTCTGTATAAAATTTCACTTAATGCAATTGTGGCGCCAGGGCTGGGCGTATGATGGTACCATTCAGAATATGTTTATATAACATGACTGCATGCCACTGCGCTCCTTTAAATTCTTTTCTAAGAGCTTTACTAACTCCAGGTTCACTCATCCAAAACCCCTCATAATCTCAAATATCTTTGTTACTTTCTCCTTTGAGCAGCAGTGCTGGAGACAGAGGGGGGGAAGGGCAGAAGAGGGAAAATATTTAACTGATGTGGACACTGGAAAGAGTTTGCTCTTTTTCCCCATTCCTGGGGGATAAAAAATTTTTTGCTTTTAATGTAAATTCACTCAGACACAACCACCTTTGTGGTGGCTCTAAAAGAATATAAAGGGAGGATTTGAGCTTCCTTGAGGAATTCTTAAAAGTGGTTNTCTAAAAGAATATAAAGGGAGGATTTGAGCTTCCTTGAGGAATTCTTAAAAGCGGTTGCTGGGTTTGTACTGTTACTCTGTAGATGTTTGGGGATTTGGGAATTTTGGGAAGGTTTGGGACTTTTGCATGCAAGAATGGAGCAGCCAAGGAGGGCGCAGAGAGCACAGTGGAGTAGTGGTTCCTCATGGCTCCATGCAAATGGTATCTGCTTGTCCCTTCTCATTCCATGTTCACACATCTCCTCCATCCTCCTTGTTTCTTCTGTAGCACCGCTGTGCCTGTGCCTGTGCTTGGGGGAAACACCTGCACTCATATTGTCACATGTTCTCCTTTCAAACCCTTCCTGATGATGTCCTTTTTCATGATGAATTCAGCATAAAGACACCCCTCGTGGCAGAGAGGCTGCTGACCTCCCAACCTGTTCTTTGTCCATCTGGCATCCCATAATACCTTTATCAGTGATATCTGTGGGACTATAACATTGTATTATGGCTTGAAACAGTAAATAAAGACACGTCAAGTAGATTTTTCTTAGGGAAAAGTGTTCCTCATAAAGCAACATTTTTTTTTTTAATAAACATGCTCTTCCAAGTCTATTAAAAGGATGTTTAAATGCATGTTCCAGCTTTTGACTCAGCTCAGATAACTCCTTCACAGTTTGCTTTAAAATAATATTATTGCCAGACATGGAAATAAATGTGTCTCCTTCCAGCAAGAACAATGACAGCCTTTCATTTGGATGGGACATTTCTCCCTCATTTTAACCTGGGCTTAGGGATTAAGGCTTGCAGTTCCTCATCAAATGTCAAAAAGTACATTAGGCAAGTGAAATATATTGCACTGTGGGCTATGTTACTTATTTGTATAAACAGTTCTTAAAAAAACAGCAGTGCTGTATAAATAGGAGTTTTGTAGGGTATGTTGCTGTTCTACATTCTCATAAAATTCATTTCTGAATGAGAAAATACTTGCAACAGGCAGGTGGGAATGTGCTTTTGTATACTCATGACACAAAAAAATAGTAAACAGCCTCCGGGCATTTTTTCCACCGTTGTACAAGTTATTTCCATGGACTTCTGCAAAAGCAAAGAGACCAATACAGGTCCTTTACAAGCCTCTCCCACTGTTAATTCAGCATTCTGAGACTCAGTTTCACTATGAAAGTAATCTGTGTTCTCTTGAGGACTGATAAATGTAAGGATCATAGAATTTTTTGTGTTGCAGGGAACCACAAAGATCATCTCCTTCCAACTCCCTGCTGTGGGCAGGGACACCCTCCACTATCCCAGGTTGTTCCAAGCCTCATCTGACCTGGCCTTGGACACTTCCAGGGCAGCCACGGCTCCTCTGGGTACCCTGTGCCAGGGCCTCACCACCCTCACAGGGAAGAATTTATTCCTAACATCTAATCCATTCCCACTCTTTCTTTAAGCTTAAAGCCATTCCCCCTTGTTCCAGCAAGAGCAAGATAGCTGCGCTGACAAAGAGGAGAGAAGCTGGTTGTTGTTCTGCCAAGGTTTTGTCCCACTTTAGTTATCATTTATGATAAATCCCAGGTATGCTCCTCAGAATCCAGCAGATGGTTGTGCTTGTGAGCAGACAAAGCTTCTCACAACCAGGTCACACCATTATTTTCAGAGCAAATAACTAGAGAAGCAGCATATACCAGGAAGGCACCAACATTTAAAGATAATTTCTCTTTTTCTGGTAGCAGGCAAAAAGCTGCAGGCATTAACTCTTGCTCAGTCTGTCCTAAGGGAGGCATTAACAGCTCCACAGTGCCTTTCCCTACTTCACTCCCAGCTCTCCAGTGCCAGGGCTCCATGTGCTGATCCAACACACATTTCACCTTAAAGCCACATTTTGGGTGAATTTGTGGCATCAGCTCTTTTCTAGCTGATACTTCCTTCACACTGGGACAGGGATGTGTCCCACAGAGGTATTTCCATCAGGAGGAAGGTTCCTATGCACTGCCACTGAAAGTGTGGCATATTCAATCCCCTTAAGAGCTGCTCTAGGTTAACAGCATGGTATGGAGCAATGGAATTGCTGTTGGATGTTACCGGAGACTTCTGTTCTTGTGTTTGTCACGGGTGTTGATCAGGCCCTTGCAAAGAAAATAAAAATTTTACTCAGAAAGAATAAATTTCCATATGTTTTCAACTCATAATTTGAATTTTTTCTCCCCTCAGACTGTGTACTTAGAAATGTTGAAAAGAAAAAAATTCCTATTTTAGCTCAACAGGACATTTAGTTTGCAATTTTTGCTAATAAAAATTTAGCCAGATAGAAAGAAAACATCAACAAATTTTATTTGAAAATCATCAAGATAACAAGAATGAATTTGTTGACTGTTTATTGTTTGGCTGGGTTTTTTGGTTGTTGTTTTGGAGTGTAGCAGTTTTTCTGGAATCTCAAAACAACATTGTTGGATATGGAACTATCATTTACACAACTCGATTTACTGAGTCGTGGCATATTGGAACCGACTGGGAATCCTCCTTTGAATATCTGATTATCTGGATGTGCTGTGAACACACTGAAAATAATATGAACTTTAAATGCATGCCCTAATTCTTATCATAGTGGTGCAGGAAAAGAAAATTTATTTCCATGCTGTTTTCTTCATGGCCTTTTTGCTTGCAAGTAAACACATCCAGTGATCATTCTGTGGATGTGTATGTTTTAATAGGCATTTTAATAAAGTAATGTAGAATATGTTTACTGCCATTCATTAAGAGTTTGATATCAAAATGTCTTACAACCTGTCTAAATTCATAATAACTGCATACTTGTGAATATTTCAGCTTTGCCTACAACCACCTTGGAGGTTTATCACATTATGCATAGAAAAATATTGTGGGAAAGCACAATAAATATAATCTCAGCAGCTATTCCCTTCAAAGACTTTCAGTTTTATGCGTCTTGAATTCTAAATAGGTTTATTGCCAATTATACATGATGATGAAGCAGTAACACGGAGTATATGCCATATTTAAGAGACTCACACCAGCAGATGCTCTTGTAAATGTATTTTGCTTCAAACCAAGAAATCAGTATTGTGAAATCCCCCCAAAAGCTTGCCGCTGCACTTTCTCAACTCAAAACTTGTAAGCATTCTTGCTCTTTGATGGATGGCTTCTTATAAACTCTGGCCAAAAGCCACTGTGACACAAAGATGTTTGTTTGTGCCCTGTCCTGCAATAGTGCTGGAGGTGTGCATGAAGCTCAGGACCAATTGTGATAACATCCTGCACCCAGACAAAATTTGCAGTCTTGGAAAACACTGACAATAGGTCTGGAGGGGACTTTGGGAGGGTCATCCAGTGCAACTCATCATTCCCTGTCCTGCTGATAAGTGCAGAGGGGAACAGATTACATTTTCACCTGCCTTTTTTTTTACGTTAGCAGATAAATGACAGTTCCAAGCCTCCATGGCAGTGTGGTTGGAATTAGATGTTTAATGTTCCTTCCCATCCTTACCATTCCTAGATTCTATTATTCTGTGTTGTATTTCTTTCATTCTTGACCTTCAACAGGCCCCTGTTTTGCTATCTTTCCTCCAGCACTGTCCCATTGATGTCATTTCTCCAGATACTCACCTGTCCCACCTCTTTTTTAAACCAATTTCCTCAATATTGAAAACTGCATTTCAGACTAAGCCAAGCAGAACCAAAGGGCTGCTTCAAGGGCTTCATTTAAATATAGAGTGTGAATAGAAACAGAAAACAAAGGAAGTATATTAGACTTAAATTTACACATCAGGAAGAGTCACAGAGAATTTAAGGTCTCCGTCCTGCATCCCACTAAGTAGAATGACCACTGGGATCTTTTCAAGACCAGGTTGGATGGAGCCCTGAACAAATTGATCTAGGGATCAAGGGGAAAGTGTCCCTGCCCACAGCAAAGGGTTGAAACTGGATAATCTTTAAGATTCTTTCCAACCCAAGCCATTCTATGATTCTGTGATATTTGGTTTGGTTAGCTCCAGGAGTGCACCTCAATATTGCTGCAGGTTTGAAAAGTGAAAGGCTTTCCCAGCCTGATGCCAAAGTAAAGCTGTGACAATAATTCAGCACTGCTTAGTCTGAATTCAGTGCCTTAACCACAAAACCACATTTTTTTGTTGCTTTTCTTCTTTCTGTGAAAGAAAAGATTTCAGGCCTTTCAGAAACAGAAAATAATAACCACCTGTCTGTAACAGAAAGCTCACCTTTTTATCATAGTGATTTCACAGTCTGGTTTCACTGTTCTCAGAGCTGGCAAGATAGAAACTAGCTCCTTGAGGCCTGTGATTATTTCAAATGTGATATTCCATTAGAATTTCCCTTTGTGATTTGTCCCAGGGGTCTCAATGTTCGTATTCACAAGAACTCCAAAGGGTTAAATGATTTTGATTGGCTGGTGGTAAAATTTCTGCTTGACTTCTCCCCACCTGTGGCTAAGCAGTCAATATGCACAGTGCAAGCTCTACACTGCTGCTGAGTCTCTTAATTTATCCATATTTCCTTTTAAAAAAAATCACTTCCTCTCACAAGACTTGGAAAACATTAGTCTAGACCTGTGAGAGCATGTGGCTTTCTCTACCAGCCAGTGAATCTTAGAGAAATTTTGGCACTGAAAAACACAAGTGCCCGTACCTAAACGTCTCTTTTGCCAAGTATAGACTGGGATAAGGCAAAACATTCTAAAATCCTGAGTAACAAGTATGTGCTGTTCACATTTGAAATGTGAGCAAAATTTTACATGGAAATTTCAGCCCAAAGGTATGGCTTTTTTTATTCATTTGTTGTTCAGCCCTTTTACCCCTACTTTGCACCCCGTGAACTTTACTCACCAGGGTCTACCTACCTACCAATTTTATTTGCATTAGCACATCCAACGTTCAGATACTTAACATAAAAAAAAAAAAAAACAATAAAGAGAATTCATTGCACATCTGAGAATGTGTTCCCCATTCAGGAAAATACATGGAAATGCCTTTAAGCCTATCCATATTAAGGACAGCATGTAAGCAAATAACTTTAATCTTGTACTAAGTATGTGCTTAAATAAATGGAGATGCCTTTCCAGCCTATATTTTTCACTTTGCCTATAAGCTCATCAGAACTTCTCTAAGCTGAACTTATTGGCATATGAAGGATCTTATTGTTACAAGCCCGAAGTAGGAGGTCTAATAAAATTTCCTAATCTGATGAACCACGCAAAAAAGAACCAGAACAAATATAATTTTATATTGTTACTGGGGGTAAACAACGGATGATGTGGCTTGAAGTTTGCTCCCCTATCTTTTATTAGGCTGTAACTTATACAAATTATATCAAACGCTGCAATAAAAAGAACCTGGATTTATTTGTAGGCACAGATCTGCTTAAAAAGCTATAATTTTTTAAAATCCTGTGGGAAATAGAAGCTGTACATAAAATTACACCAGCTTCAGAAGGAAAGCAAATAAAATACAGATGATTCTATTATAATGTTTTAAAATATGTATTTATCACGTTATCATTTTCCTTTCTGAAGATGCATTGTTGTATGTATTCCAATAAAAATAGCAGTTTGTGCGCTGTCTAACAGCAGCAAATTGAATATCCCCATAATGAGGTAATATGAGGTAAAGCAATAAAGAAAAGAATTTTAAAAAATTCTAAAGGAAAAGGAAAAAGATGGTTTTGGAACCAGTCCAAGCTTTATATTTCAGACGTCAGACATTCTTTCACGGAGGAAAGGGAAGGAGGAAATTTACCTAGCAGGAATCACTCGGCTCTGATTCATCTTGCTGAAGTTTAGGTGTCAAGGTATCTAAAAATTAGGTGTCTAGTCATGGCTAATTAATTATCTGTGTTCCTTCTGTAGTCAATAAAGAGAGATAAGCACCTCTGGAAGGTGATTCAGTCTACCTATCTCAGGACATTTATCTTGGAACAGGACAAGTTTCCTTCTCTCCCAGTGCCTATTTCTGTCTGTTCATCACAGAGGGAGCTTAGGTGGTTACCTTAGATTAAATGCCTGACTAGTAGATAACTACATTTAGGTGAGGTGATTCTCTTCATAAGTAATTGCTCTTATTGTTGATAGTGGGGATAATTTCTACTGATATCAAGACGTGATGTTTATCTGTACGTTGTGCGTGATTTAACCAACAAACCTTTCCATATGGTAATAGTGCTTTCCAGAAATGGAAATTTGTGCCTGAATTTGGACTTGCCCAGGTCATACCTTCTGGTTTGTGAACAGTAACCTGGGCTTCCCATCTTAACTTGTTGTTTAACAGTGGAATGAGCAACTGCCAGAATCCACCCCAGAAATAGATGCATTTAAGTGAGGAGGGATAAAAAATATTTATCTCTGATATAAAACTGATATATCCCTAAATCTAACAACTTTTAAGTCCTGCCCATAGGATGGGCAATAATATGGATATTCCAATAATCTGGAATAAATTCTTCAGAATTGTTAGAAGATCCAATTTTCTGCTAAACTTCTAAGTGGCCTCAGATTAAAAATGCAACAATGCTCAAAGAGTAGCACATACCTGGGTTCAGTTCTGCAGCTGGATCACTCCCTGGAATTCTCCTCATATGGTGGAAGAAGAGGAGGCCATGTGAAGAGGTCTTTCTCCACTTTCCCAATCGTTTAAGAGAGAATAGTCTGCTCTGAATCCCTACCAACAATACCTGTGATATAATCCAAGCCACCAAATTTTACCCTGGTGGTTTAACCCACCGGTTAAAAAATAATAATGAAAAAAACCTTTTGGGGAAAGAATGAATGGAAAACAACCCAAGTATTACACAATTTATTTTCGTTATTTCAGACAGCATTTGAAAAACCTGCTGATCATGGTAGAGGTGCTACCAGAGGTGCTACCATTCATACCAGAGGCTGAATGAACTGAATGTAAATGCAGATTTGGCTGGTCCAATGTAGGGTCAACTAATTCTGACCATGGTAGGTACAAGTCAAAGAGCAAAGTTTGGCCAGAAAAAATACTTTCTCAATTTTTTGAAACAGAAACAGAATTTTTTATGCTAAATATTTATTTTAGTCACTAAAGCCCATAAAGAATTCAACAAAATTTTAATTTGTCAATCTGCAGACCAATTTAGCAAAACTGGAACTGGACATGGTTGGTTAATACAGGTCACAACTCAAAATGTGAAAAAAGAAAAAAAAAGAAAAAAAAAGAAGAAAAAAAAAAGAAAAAAAAAAAAGTTTTGTTATGCATTATGGCATTTCCCCCCAAAATATCCAAAATGCATCAGGTGCTCCTTTGGCCTCCTCAGCTGCTCTAACACACAGACTCAAAACCTTAGGGGTTGCTATTCAATGTCGTTAACTGCCAGCTTAATGGCAAGTCAAGAGTAGGACAAATATCCAAAAAATTTCTAAGCACACTTCTGGTCTTCGTAGTCCAGAGCTTAACTCCTGGTGTCAAGGGGGAACCTGTGTTCAAGGGGATGTCTCAATTTTGAGTTTTGTTCTGCAACTGGGCATCTTACAGCTCATTGAGTTACTGACTGATATTGTCTATGGATGTAAGAAAAGTTTTGAACATAAAGATGATGGAATTAAGTGAGGAAAAAAGGGGTTAAATACATCCCCTGTCTTTCTGATGCACAACCCCTTAGCTGGATGAAGCCTCATTGTGCCTCAGAGCTTGGTTTTTTTGTTGCTTTTGCTCCCCAGCAATACTGGTTGGTCTAACAAAAACTGTATCTTCTCTGCAGAGCTTATTTTTCTGCATAAAACTGTAGATATGTTTGAAGAGTCTGTCTGAAAATAATTTGCTTTAGTAATGGCTTATAAGAAATAAATTGGTAAATTCTCAGCCCAATTCCTCCCAAGTAATGTTTGGGTATTGATTCTGTCATGGACATGACTTTTTATGCAGAGTGACAAAGAAATTTGGTAGCTTGGGGATGCTTCCAAACTTTGTCATGTTTTTTTAAAAAGCACAGTTAAATATTCTGCTGAGGAGAGTTTGGGTGTGTGAGTATATGTCTTTCACTCATAAGCAGCTTAAGTTATACAGAGTTAAACAACCTATTACTGCAATTCTTTGGGGCAGGGGTAGTCTTTCTGCTCCAAGTTTAATGGCTTGGAGCAATAAGCTTGTGGCTCTTAGCAACTGCTGAAACACAAAAGGTAAATAAGGGTGTTTAGAGCTTGATCCTAGGCCTTTGCTCTACTTGGCAGTTGTTTATTTGGGTGACTCCCATGTACTTTGGTGTTACTGCAGGCCACATTGTCACCTAAGTACATATTGCAGAACTGGCCTAGAAAAAACAGACAGTGCTACTTCTCATTGCTTTCTGTGACCAAAGAAAAGATAAAAAAAAAAAAAAATCATCCTACAGGGTTATTATTCTGGCCTTTCTTTGATCATTGACTTCACTTAATTTAAAATTAAAGAGAGATCAGAAAGAATAAATGCATATTAAATTAATAGCACCTATTCAAAGGCTTGCATATTGCAGATAACAAAGTAATGTTCACAGGAAAGATAGAGATACAAAATAGGATGGAATTTCCCCTACTTGTTATCATTTTCAGAAGTCTGTACTCATGCTCATTTAATCATTACCATAATCTGTAGAGAAAAATGGCCATGGCAATCTGCATCCCACTGCACACACATACACAGGTATATTAGCTGTAAAGGAAACACATGACCTGGTTCTTTTCTCCCATATCTAGGCATTATGTATATAGGATTGTTTGTCCAGGGTGGGGATGACCCAAATGTCATTTTCTCTTTATGCACAGGGTCTTCAGACTTCCATCGTCTTTATTCCACAGGCATTGCCAAGTCACCAGGTTATATCAGAACTCAAAAACAGCAATATTTTTTTTTGCTGTGGATAATAGGGTTGGGGGTTCATGCTGAGAGGACTCTGTGATTCTCTGTGTCTGTGGCTCAAGAGCCATGATATCCAAATAAAAGGAAACAGTCTTGAGTTTTGGTTCACGGTTTATTATTATTTATTATTTTGAAAGTTATGGGGTGAGCAAATTCTGTGATGTTAAAACCAGAATGCAATTTTGCCTCCTTTTTTGAGTATTGTTACTGCTGTTTTTTTAAATGTTGCTGAGTGTCACTGAAGCCTTCTTTGTTATGATCACAGAACCACAGAATTACACCGGATGATGTGAGTGGTGCAACCAACTCAGAGATCAATCTGGTGTGATGAGAAGCCCTCTGGATCTAATCCACACATTGGATTCAGAGTCACTTGAGCTTCTTTGGTATTCCAAGCCCTAAATCATCCATTTAAAACCAAATCTCACCTCTTGAAATAATGATATTTTGAGGCATTGTGTTAGACATATCAGTGATGGCTTTCCTCTTGAAGTAAATGAGACCTGGATAAGGATGTGGTTGCTTTGCCAGGAGAGATTTTGAAGAAGGGTCTCTCTAAAAGGTAGATGGAGGTTCTGCACTGTTTCATACTGTACAAGCCCCTTTGATTAAGCTCTTTTCATTTTCAAATTACTTAATTACCATTCCTCTTGCTTTCAAATCAAAACGTGCAACAGCTTATCTCAGTCATATGAGAAGGCTGGTAAAGAAGGTGATATCACCAGGAAATTAAAAAATAAAATAATGATAATGCTGGTCGGCCTCAAGAAGAGAATGAAAATTGACTCTTACTAATGTTATATATTAATTACACTTATCCTTATTTAACGTCCCCATTATATTACACTGAGCAGTGCTCAGTAACCCTGATGTAAAAGGCAGTCTTGTCCACAGTTAAAGGTTCTCTCCTACACTCCGCTGTCCTAAAGAAGGAAATTTCATTTATTCATTATATTCATTGTGATATTTCTATTCCTTAAAAGTAATTTATCTTTTTCAAACAACTTCAAAATTCCTTTGTATGGGTCAGATTTTAAGTAGAGGTAATTTTCAGATCAATATAGAGTATGCACATGCCAGATTGGGAAGCCAATAGGAAACTAAGGAGAAATTGATCATGTTTTCACCAATCAAATAGACTGGTGAAATTCTATTCCCAAATAGAATTTTAAAAACTGTAGACTTTTCATAAGCATGTTGTGAAGGAATTGTGTTCAAAAGGTTTATGTTAAATGTTTCTGTTAAGTGTTTCTCAGTTGGTATTGGGACATTATGACATTTCAACATTGATATTTTTGAACACTTTGGAATGTCTAACTTTTTCAGTGGAAAAAGCAGTTGTACCAAAATGTTCAATGGTGCCATCTACAGTTTGCCAAATTTTCACTCAATTGAAAAAACATGGATTGTGATTAGTAAAACAGATATTCCAAAACAGAATTATAGAATGATTTGGATTGACAGGGATCTCAAAGATCATTTCGTTCCGGCCAGCCTGACATGGACAAGGACACTTTCCACTGTCCCAGGTTGCTCCAATCCCTGTTCAAGCTGGCCTTGAACACTTCCAGGGATCCAGGGGAAGCTTCTCTGGGCACCCTGTGCCAGGGCCTCCCCACCCTCACAGGGAAGAATTTCTTCCAAATATCTGATCTAAACCTGCCCTCTTTCAGCTTAAAGTCATTCCCCCTTGTCCTATCACTACATTAGTAGAGCACTACATTTCAGTATTTTCTATGGAAATGTTGGAGCTCATTTTTTTCTCTAAGTGTTCTGAGTATTTATTAAAGACATCACGTGGAAGAAATATTTCATGCTTGAAAGAAATCAAGAATGCATCATATCAGAATGAGTGAGAAGTATTCTGAAGTCCCTTTAAAAAAAAAAAAACAAAACAACATTTTCTTTTGGTTTAAAATAAAGAATTCAGTTTTGATTTAATACCCTGAAAAGAAACCACAGAACCAACTGAACAACAACAACAACAAACTCTCACCAACACCCACAGTTTTTGTGTAAATACTTTTTTACATTTTTCAGAAAATTAATTTTGCAGGTACCCATTCTGACAAGAAAATCTGTGCCTAAATTTACACTAAGGAATGTGTGCTTTGTGGAATGGCTGAAGTTTCCCATTATTCTCACAAATAGTGGTGTGGTAGGGATCCACCATGCTCTGTGAACACAACTCTTATCTACTTAAGTAAGATCAGTTGAACCTTATTCAGTTCAATAACTCCAGCAATTTTGTCCCTTACTTGATAAAAACTCTTTCTTTCTTAGCTTTTCTTCTCTAGTGAAACTGCACTGTAGAGCTTAAAAAAAAAATTGACCAACTCTTCTGTTACATTATTGTCCAGAATGGAATTTTTGCTGTAAGATGGATGGTTCAAAAGGCAAGTGGTTCAAAAAGCAAATAGTTAAAAAACCAAAAAATCAAAAAGTAAATAGCTAAGGTCTGCAAACACAATCCAAACCATGCTGGTAGTCAGGAAGGTTGATTTTAGTTGGGACATGGCTTTTAACTATTTTCTCCAGTCTCCAGAACTTCTCTCTAATAACTTATTTCCACAAAGACACTGTTTTTCCAGGGTGATCATGCAGATTTATGTTGAATGAGCACTAGAGATCAGACCCTGGCCCATGGCTGGCATGAACATCACTTGCCATTGCTCATCTCCTGAGAGTACAGCACTTTGTGTACATATTGAAAACTTACAAGTCCAGAGCAAATCTATATCCTGTTCAGGCTAGCCTTAAAAATCAATAGAGTTGGCAAAATTTCTCTGTCTGTGACCTCCCAATACTGTAATTACGAAGTCACAATGGATGTAATTGCTCTATAAACCTTCCACATACCATGGAAGTACATAATCACTGAGAATAACATTGACAAGGTATACTTTGTACATTATGGGTTTGTTTTTTTTTCCCCCCCAGGACACTAAGGCTCCATTCAGGGTGTGTTGTGGCAGGAGGTCTGGGTGGTTTTTTTTCTTCCTGGAATGATGAAGTGCAAACATTTCTCTCTTTCAGATGTGGAGGTTACAGGTGTGCCACCACGTTATCCATATCACTGCAGCATTCTTCACTGCTATCATCACGCCTGTAAAATAAACTGGGCTCTTGCTCATGGCAGAGGACATACACTGTTAAAAATTTACTGTCAGCTCCTGATTTATGGACTTGCTTTGCAAAGTTCTGAGCTCAGCACTGGGTGATGTGGCCTCTTTGAGTCGTTTCAGCTCTTCCACACCAAATATGATGCTCATGGTTTCAAAGAGATCCTGGACTTCTGTCCAGTCCAAGGACCATGATTAGGGTAGAGCCATCTCTAAGTTCAGTCAGTGATGAACGTCAAATATCTCAGGAATTCAGGATGAGACAAGACCTTGAAGTTTCAGGAGGTTTGTTTTTTTTTTTCTTTACATCTTCAAAGCTTCTGGTTCTTAAAAGCTCATCTCAACATCTTTACAGAACTACTTATTTTTTAAAAGTATCTTTCTTTTTTCATCTGCAGAAAGAAAAGGCAGAATTTTCAGGATTCTTTGAATATTTACAGAGCTTGGTTGTATAAAAATCATTTAGCCCTTAATTTTCTTCAAACACTTCCTATTTTTCTTTATTATTTTCATGGGCATTATTTCTTGCTAATGCTGTATCACAGGTGGGGTTTTTTTTACATGTTACTTACATGTATTTACGTGTATTTACTTATGAGTATTTACTTTTCGAAACATTTATTCCACAGCAAAAATTCAACCCTGGACAATAATGTAACACAGTTTAGTCAGAAAAAAATGTTGCTTAAAAAGGATACGTGGCAAATATTTTGCAGCAAATGTACAAAGTACCGGGAGAAGCTGGTGGTGGTGTTTTGACAGATCAGATCAGCCATTGTCAAAGCTGTCTTCTGATGATGTACAGAAATCAGTCCTCCTGACTCAAGAATTCTTGAACTTCCTCATGATGTCTTCACATGAAGAGAACCTCACAAGCACTTTGAATTTGTCTCTGTATTTGTTTAAATCACATCAGGCTATGAGTGGAAATGAAAAAAATATTTTTAGAGGGAAAAATCTGTGGCCCAGCTCAGATGGCTGCTTTTCAATGATCTCAGTCATCCCCTGCACATGCTTCTTTCTCCCTCTCTTGATATTGGAGAACTCCAAGTGATCAGCTCACTTAGGTGCCTTTTACACCCCTTCAGAGTCACTTGGGTCCCTATTGTGACAAGTTGCATTAGGGGACAGTGATTTTATGTGTAAATTATATTTTCTCATGACCTGGTCATGAGGAATGAGGATAAAGGATCAGGTCTGCTTGACTCTTGGCTGCAAAAGTGGGTGCAACAGCACGTAGTGGGATCCTGCATTGGGAGGAGCCCCATTAGAAAGAGCACTCCCCACCTAAAGCTTGATGGATGGCCTCTTCTCCTCTATCAAAGGATTAACACACCACATGACTGCCTTGAACACGGTCAGACAAGCCTTTTCTGTGATGTATTTGCTCCGCATTTCCATCTTATAACCTTACATGTACGTTCTCACAAAAGTAAAGAGAAAGAAAACTTTAAGGGAAGGGGAGGCTTGGCAAAACCTTCGTCCACTGCCTAAGGGATGGCATGGAAAGATGAGCCCAAACTCTTGCCAAATTTGTTCTAAAATAGCTCCAGAGGCAGTGCTCATGTTGCAAGACAGGACCTTCAACACAGGGACTATATATGGAAGTGGCTAAGAGCTGGAAATTTTCCTGGAGAGCCTTTGGGATCTTCTTAAATTCTTTGGGATTCAAAAAAAATTATGGGCAAGAATCTGAGCAACCTACTGTGGAAACAAGAGGTTGAACCGGAGATCTCCAAAGGTCACTTGAAGCTTCACTGATGCTGAAGTTCTATGATTTTATGTAAAGGAGTGTGGCAGACATAACAACATCCATGTAATACAACAGCTCGCTCCTAGAGCTCTGTTCTGGGGAAAAACCACAATGTCCAGTCCTGCCTGGGACAGGGAGAAAGTATGGACAGATCCCAATGGAAAAGAGAGAGAAAAAGGTCAACAACACGTCGACATCTCTTACTTTAACCTTAAAATCTGGAGCTACTCTCTGGATCATGAAACTCTCCTTGATCTCTGCTCCATCCACATCTGAGTCATCTTTGTAGAAAGATTTATAAATGTGGCTTTTTAAGTCTGATTTTGTAAGGACATGAGGACTGTGTGAGCCCTCACTGTGTATCTGTGAGATGCCCAGAGCAACCTGTGAATCGTTTGGCAAATTTCATCTCTTTGGATAAGTTTTGAGAAAGAGTTAAAAACTTTCAAAGGAAATGAATTCCCAGGCAATTTTTCCCTCCTGAAGAGAGATATCTGAAAAGATAAAAGGGAATTAAATAATGCATCTATTTGAGGAGTTCTGCAAATGAGAATCCACTTTTTATCAGTTTGTGTATCTATGTATCTATCAATCTCAAGCTTGTATACTCCCTTTATTATGAATACTCTTATGCACTGTACATGCTGGGAATAGCAACACAAGCATTTCACCTGATTCCCTTCTCTGGTTGCATTCCACATTTAAGGATTAGGATCTTAAATATATACATAGGAAAGTGTGAGTCAATGACTATGTTAAAACCATAGTTACAGAGAAGATTAAAAGTGTTCTATCAACTACTCATACCTTCTAACTCTGGTATGCATGTTTTCATATTTGAATCAGTTTCAGTGAAGTGTTTCAGATTCAGATTTGTTGATTTTGCACTGTATCTCTATCAAAATTCATTTTACTTCACATTTCTGTGTTGTTTTTTTTTTCCTGAAACTACCTCAGTCAAAACTCCTTTATCATAACTGATGTAGAAACATTACAAATATTACATTAATTTATTGTATTAATGTATAGTTAAAAAGACACTAATAATACCATAACTTTAATTAAAATAGCTGTATGGTAAAAAATGTGGGGATGTAAATGTTCTGTCAATGTCTAGCTTTGACTATATAAAACTGTAGTCACACAGCTCAGAACTCAAACTCTATATCATCAAAAATATGTGAAGGAATTTGAGAATGACATAAAAGCTGGACTCTGAAACAGAAAGATTTAAAATAATCCACAGATATTTCTTAGGACTAAGGGAGTTACACAGGAATGACCTCAGATGAATTTCTGAACTCCAAAATTCCTCCTATAAGCCATATGAGGGTGTGTATAGAGTTTCTATTTTTTTTTTTTTTAACATGTGAGTAATTAATCATTTTTGAAGTGTTTCAAGAGGAATAGAGTCTCAGCCCTTTTCACATTTAAAATCTGGGCGAAACATCATTGCGAAAAATACCCTCAAGCTTCAGGACAATTCAGGGGGGCTCAGTAAACTTCTCACTGTTGAAATTCTACAGACAGAATCAAGCAGGAGTCAGATGAAGTGATGATAACAGTCCTTGTGGGTGTTAATGTGTTCAGGTGAACCCCTCACCCTGGCCTGGCCTCTCAAAGCACTTTTGACTCATTTGTTCCATCAGGGAGTCTTAGAAACACCAATGCAGTTGTGTGATGGAGCTGAGAAAGGGTGGTAAGGCAGGATTTTCTCCACAGGGGCATGGTGGAAAGCAGATGTGGTATCTAAAAAGTGTGGTTTGGAAAGAAGGAGTAAGGCTGGCAGGATGGGAAGGGACAGCCAGGCAGAAGGGAAAATTCAGGCCTTCCGTAGGAGCCATCTGAAGAGCTCTGCCACTGCCCAAGTGTATTTTCACCAGGAAGAGGGGAGTGGTAAAGGGGAGCAAGGGTGAGAAGTTGCTTTAATGCTGGTGGAGTAACACATTTCCCATGTTTTTGCTGGCATTTGGCCCTCAGCACCTTTCCTGCCTGGTTTTCTGAGTCACAGCAATTCAGTCTCTGCCCGGAAGAGCTCCAGCCAGTTCAGTCCCGATTGACCAAATGTCAATGATTTCCTTTTTTATTTTGGAGTGCTTGTTTTGGTAACCTCTATTCATGGAGGAAGTCTGGATCTGATAGCTTTCCTCTTTCATTTCCTACCTGCATTTTATGAGTGATCATCTTTCCTTGTTCTCAAGCAGCACGTCTCCATGCAGTTTCCCTTCTGGAATGATTTTTGCCATTCTTTTGAATTCCCAGAAGAGATGCTGAACAGTGAGGGAAAGACTTTTTTGGTAGGTCTGAAGCACAGCTATGACTGGGAGCACAGACTCTCTCTCTCAAAAAAAAAAAAAAAAAAAAACCCAAAAAAAACCCAGAGAAAAAAACCAAAGAGAGAGAGAAAAGAAAGAAGTGTGTGAAAAAGATCACAAAAGATGTTAGGTTGGATACCAGCTTATATTTGTCCTTAAATGGGTAGAATATGTTTTGATAATATTCATCTAACTCTTGCTTGCATGCATTGAATTTTCTCCCTGCAGTAACATTGGAATAGAAAAAGCAGCTACAAAACAGATAAGATTTGTATCATTTTTAAGAGAAAAAATAGAAGGTAATGTTTGGAAACAAGTATTTTGTGTTCATGTTCAAGATTATTTTGGAGTTTTGGTTTGAGTTGAGATGTACTTTTCATAAACATTATTGAAATTTATTTCTTAGTTTTAATCAACTGGAGAGCAGAGAGCTGTTTTACACTCATATTGGGGAAGGCAGCCTGTTTGCAGAGGACAAATCCAATTGTACTCTCACCACAATAGAAATCAATCGAGTTTAGCCATCCTACTAAAGGTTTGCACTGCTACACACAAGATTAAAACTAGATTCTCAATGCACCGACAAGTTTTTGTCATGAAGAATCATATCACAAATACTTTCTCCTGTGTTTTGAACAAGTTAATGTTTGTGGAGCTGACTCGACACCCACTTTACTGAATCCCTGCCGTCTTATGCTGCTTTTTAATATCTAGTTACTTCTAAGTGATAGCTAAGTGGAGGATTTGGAATGCTAAATTCATATTTGTGTTCACTGATTGAAATAATGGCTTTTAGAATCAAAGAATGGCTTTGGTTTGAAGAGACCTTAATCTTAAGATCATCTATTTCCAGCCTCCCTGCCACAGGCACGGACACCTTCCACCAGACCAGGTTGCTCAGGGACCCACTAAGTCCAGTCTTCAACAGCTCCAGGGATGGGGAGTGTCACTTTGTCCTGGTTCCAGCCAGCTGGGAGGAAAGGAGGCTCTTGTGGGTTGGAGGGAAGGCAGAGGCATTGGTCGGGCATTGTCAGTCACATGTGAATCATATATTTCTTGTACACACTATTATTGGTATTGTTGCTGTCAGTGCTCAATTTCTTATCCCATTGCTCTTTCCAGAACATTGTCATCTCAAACCATGATCTTTACCTTTTGTGCCTCCAATTCCGCTCCTTATCCTGCCACAGGTGAAGGGTAAAGGTGAGGGGGCAGTGAGCAAGCAGAATAGGGTTTGGTGTGTCTCAGTGGGAACACTAAATTGGGGAATACCATTCCTAAATCACAACACATTCCAATTATATTTTTAGCAACAGCTGTGGTACATGAAGAATAATCGATGAGTATTTCCCGTGCAAAGAGGTGTCATGATACTTCTCAATTCTTTCTCCCAGTGTGCTTTCTTCTTACAGATAAATACACATTTCAGATACTCTACTAATTCAAGTCCCTGTTAACAACTGAAAATTTTTCTTCCAGTCTATTGAGATATTTTTGAGCTAATGATATCACAAAGAGACATTTTTTCCATGTATTTATTCCTGTTGCATGGAATCAGAGGGTTCATTTCATATTTCATAGCTGTAATAACCATTGATTCCTTCTGGAATGCATGTGAAGTTCCTTTTATCACCAATGGGAGTCATATATTCACATTAAGTTGAGAACAGACCCTGATTCATAACCATTTTTCTTCAAGTATAGCTGTAATATCAGAAATAGACCAGATGCTTTTTATTTTCTTTTTTAAAAAATATATCCCATTGGAAATCCTGCACAGACTTAATTACTGTTTTTTAGAGCTGATTGAAAATCTCTTCAGAGATCCTTTCCATGATATTTTTCATATCAAGGTACAGTATTTTTTTTTTTTTGGCCAGCTATATTATTTCTTAGCTAACCTTTCCATTTTGTCAATTCTTTTCTTGGACACCAAAAATTTTGCCTTAGCAGTACTTCATTCCACATTTGCACCTGAACATCTAAGTCTCATTCCAAAAATTACATAAACCAATGGAAAAGCTCCCACTTGCCCCAATTGATTATGGATCAGCCCTACAACAGACCTCATGTCAAAATTCAAAGAATTTTGTTTTAGTAAGGATGTTCCATCTTTTCTAAGAATGAAGCAAACGGAAACCCTACATCTAGATATTTATTTGTTTTTTGTCTGTCTTGTTGATTTTGTTAGTTGTTGAGTCAGTTTTTCCGTTGCTACAGTTTCCCCACATTTCATTAAATTCAGCCCCACTCAGCAACACATTTGAAAATGTTTGTTTCATATATTCACACTACCAACCATATTGGGAATGTTTGGCTGCAAACAGAAAAATGCTGAAGCATGAGCATAATTTCCTACAGTCTTTGACCTAGGCCAGGAAGATCACCACTAATTTCCAAAGGTTAATTTATGAACATACAATTTATAGCATTACATTGATATTATTCCATTATTTCTCTTTTGTTCCAATTCCTTCAATTTTATTTTCTTCTTCTTCTGGATTGCATTTCATCAACTTACCAACATGTGATAATTACACTTGCTTAGTAATACATTGCAGTAGACGTTAAAATAAATCTTATTTTTTCAAACGCTCCTCTGGGGTGCTGACAATAATCTGGAGTTTGGGTAGTGTAGGGTGTAAGGGAAAATGAAAAACGTGTTTTGCTCTTGTTATTTTGCATTCAGTCAACATACAGAGGCCCCAGATAACAGTCCACTAAAGCAGAATTCTGCTTCATGAGCACACAGTCCAAAGAGTTTAGAGTTTAATCAGAGAGTACATATAAATTTTACCATGGAAAGTAGAGATGTTGGTGTTTGAAGAGCCTTCTTCACAATCACAAAGGAGCAGAGCTGAAGATACAGCCCAGATCTTCAAAAAGCTGGCCCAGGGGTCTTCTAAGGGTTCATCATATGCACACGAATAGAAAGGAAGATGTTCACACCATATTTGAACTTATGAAGTGGTGTCTTGAAAGGAAACATCAGCAAAACTGACATATCAGCACAAATCTCTGGATGTCTCCAGTTTGTTTAATTAAAAAATTTATTAAAGAAATGTTTATTCATATATATATATCCACACACACAAAGATATATGAATATATCTGTTTCTTTCCAGCTAAAGTGATAAACATGCATCTTCTCTGTTTCTTATTTTGATGCATTTACTGACATTTTTTTCTGATTCTACTCCATTGATTTGAACTGATTCTTTTCACATTTCCATTTCCATTATTGCTTTTCAGAGAAAGAGGCTGGTAAGTAACAAATGTGGAAACATTCTGTAAATGAACTACATAATCTGCAAATAAATTGCAGTTTCTTCAGAAACAGTAAATTAATCATCTATAAAGATGTACAAAAGAGTTCCTATTTTCATAACCTGTATGTTTTATAAACTCATAAATGCAGCATATGAGCAAGTCAGAATGGAGTTGCAACATTTTGCTAAATCTTTTTACCACTATTTTTCTTTATTTTAATTATAAGAATAAAATCTTATGGTGGCTATTATCCTTATAAAAGAAATTCTTTCTCTCCTGTCCTTTTTTCTTCCTCAGTACAAATTCATACATTTTTTTTCTCTTCTGAGGATTTTTCCGGACTGCCAATATGTTTTTTTCCCAAAAGCACATGGCAAATGGCAAAATGCATTAGAGCTATTACTTTCTTCAATGACTTAAATTCCCAAACACTGAACTTTTAAGAGTATCATGTCCTTTGGGTTATGCAAAGCTTGGTCTGTATCAGAACAGGAGACCAGCTAATAGCGCTGTGTTTACCTACTTCTATATCTTCGATTAATCACCTAAAGAGCCCAAAAGATAGGCAGCTCTAAACATTACTAAAAGCTACTGGTTGGCACCATTTGTTTTGGTTGAGGGCACCAGGAGGAAATGGAGATTTGTTTTTGTAATCTGTTTAAAGATGTACCAGAATCAGTTCAACATCTTTCAATTGCTGATGATTTATGAAGCTGTATTATATAATTCATTATAGGAGTAAAATGTTTTCACATAAAGCCCTTCAGTGGCATGGATCTAAGTGGTCAGAACAGTTGTGAAGGTGCCATTTTATCCAAGTGCTTTCAGAATAGCACAGGATGTGTCTAGAAAATGTACTGGTGGTGATAATTTTATATGTAAATGTGTACCTATACACAAAGCGTAATATCATTTCCTATGTGTGAGAAAACACATAATCATATAAAAATCTTCTTTCATGTTGAGTTTAAGGAGGTCAGTGCTGTGTGAAGCTCCACTGAACTTTCTGTTTGGTCCCAGAGTCATCTCTGTACATTCAAGTCTGATGAAAGCATTGGCACATCCTGCCTGAATATGACCATTTAAGGTCCAATAAAAGTAAAAGTGATTGAGAGCTGTAGCTTTAAGATGTCCTTAAAAAAAAATAAAAATTTCAGGCGCTGCTCCACTGAGTCCAACAGTTCACCCAAGGCAGACGAAGCACCCTTCTGAAGCTAATGAGTATCCTGTGCTTGGGTGGGATATGCGATTGCAAATGTGCTTTTAGTCTTTTTTTTTGCATGCATAGGCTCTTGATCAGTAATGGGTTTTGGGGGACCCCTGGATAATAGTACAGAGGTTTTGGAAATGAGAGGGAGATTGTAAGTCTAGTGAAGGGAACAACAAAACCATCACAGAGAAATCTTATATTACACCCACCATAAATTGATTTTTTTCTTCCTTTCAACAATGTATGAAAAAACGGTTCTTTCCATTCTGGATAGTCCTGACCAGATAATGTATTACTTCTACCACTAGTGGCTCAGAAATTTTGGGATGTTATTCACTAATGAATTACCGATTGTGCAGCATCTATAAATGAGCCTCTCAAAATTAATTATGCATATATAAAGATACATGTATATATATATATATATATATATACATACACACACAGAGAAAGACTGCTTCACCATATGTTCAAGAAGTCTGAATGCATAAAGAGCAATTGCTCACTCAGTTAGTGTTTGAAAGCATCAACTGGAATTTCCACTTTGATTCTATTCAGGATTTAACCGCCTGTACATGCACAAGCACAGAGACCACCTATGAAGCTCACACAGTGAGATTTTTAATGGAGATCACCCATATTTTTAGTTAAATTATGGTATGTGTCATTCCTGCTGGAAACAGGTGCATTTATACTATCTGTAATCAAATGACTATCCCCATATTCATCCAAAGAATGCCTCTGAGAAACAACATGCATTTTACAAAACCCAAATAAATGATTTCTAAGAAAAGAGATATGAGAGAGCAGATCTTCCCCCATGGCTGATCACACTCCTCAGCTGATGCTGCTGATAAATTTTCTGATAAAACCTGGAGGGACTTTCACAGGGGAACATTACTTTTAAAGCAGCTTTGTAAGATTCAAACCTCCTTACATTGCAGATCTGCTGATCCCTGTTGTCTAACTGTGGTTACATGTGCTGACTCCAGTTTCAAAAATAATTTCTTAATCACTTTTGGCTCCTCTTGGGTTTTCACATTGCAAAGCCGATGCAGCTGTGGAAGGATGGACCAGATTCCATTCTCTCTCACACCTCATCAACATCAATGTTAATTAAGTTCTAGGTTTGGGGCCAAGTTACACCCTGAGATACAAATGGCCTCCAGTCTGGGGCAAGAGCTCTTCTTTTCATTTGTGCCGTGTCTGGCGTGATGTGGTTCATGGATCATGCCTGAGATTCCTGGGGATTGCTGCAGTAAAGATAATAAAAAGCAATATTACATCCCTTAATTGAATGACGGTAACTGCTTCACACACAGCAGTAGGGCTGGGGTCAGCAGGCCAAATTTGTGCCTGTATTGTAGAGTGACCTGTTGTCCTGCTCTTCTGACTCTCCAAGATGAAGAACATGGTGGAGCTCATTATGATTTTCTCCTTTCTTCATGCAGAGAAAAGCAGAGAGTGCAGAGAAATGGCTCAAGTTCACATGTCATTCTGGGAGCAGGGAAACATTGCCAGAGGAGCACATTCTGTGACTGCAAACAAGCTAATTCTTCCCTTTAACATACTCTGCCACAAACTGCTTCCTTCTTCAGGAAATCAAACGAGCTGCTCCATTAAATGCTTCAGACCTGTGATGCCTTTCAGGTTTTTGTTTAGTTCAAGCAGACAAGTCCTCATCCCAGCACAAACCTGGCTCTCCCCCTCCCTCTGTCTTTTCCTGCAGCGTTACTTGAGTCCTCATTTTCAAATGCCGTAATAGCACGGAATAACTATTTAGTTGAACACAATCACACAATTGTGTGACAAGACAAATGTAATGTAGAGCACAGGGGAAATGTGATCCTAAACTCAGGGCATCCATTCTGCACCAGAACAGTCGAGAGCTATGTAGTTTTTGAAAGCCAGTCTCCTCTTGACAATTACCTTCAATTAATGGTACACTGCACTAAGCAGAAAATAAAAACTGTGCCATTAAATCCTTCAATGCAGGCTGGAAGGGTTCCAGGTTGGCTCTAAACTACCCTAAAGAGCCTGTGTTCATATTACATAGTTATAACTTTACAGGCCTAAAAGAATATGAATCAACAGTCATTTATGCTCTCCCCTGTACTTGACAAAGCTTATGTCTGAGAGTTCTAATCCTGATGTAGCCAGGTTATATGGAGGCTGTTTTGTGTCCAAAATATAAACCTGTCCACAAACATTGCCTTTGCTACTTTAAAACCAAATAGCTGCCATACAGGTACTTCTTTAATTTCACATGTATTTCATAGAAATCTACTGAAAGAGTGAAAGCACACTCGGTTTTTGCAAAGTTTTTAGTATGAGCTTTGCACTGGAATCCATACGGTTGAACACAGGTCTTTTATTCATAAATTCTCTGATGCACAGGCTTTGGCTGAGCTCTTCAAACAAGAGAGTGATCAGCCAGGATTGCTGAGCATGAGGCGTCCCAGGCTGCACCAAACTACCTGTCCCTGTCCCATCCCACAGTGGAGGAAGAGGTGGGATCCTTGGGAGCAGTTGTTACCTCCAGGCTATTCCTCCCTGACCTGTCTGGGGTGGCTTTTGGTAATGCGATGGTTTTGATGTACAGAAAGGCCACAAGGATTGGCTGTCCAGGCTAGAGCTCATTCAAAAGTTGGGATGAAAATGCTGAGAGATGAAAGACAATGCCCTGAAAAAAGGTGAAGCTTCATGATTTTAATTGTCTCATATGTTTTTAGGGCTTATGCCTCAGTGAACTGAAGTATTTTCTGAGGTGCAACTTGGCTAAAATTTTTCTGCCAAAACAAGCTTGGATGTGAAAACATGTTTACAATGGGGCAATATCTTTAAAGGGAAACACCTCATTTTAATATGAAAATACATTTTCTTCAGTTTTCAGCCAGAATGTTTGGCTTTCAAAGACAGAATCACTTTGGGTTTGGTTCGCATTGTCAATTTTTAATTAGACTTTTTAGAGTATCAAACAAACATAAACATTTTCCTCTGATGTGTTTAGAACAACTCTAAATACACTTGAATATCTTACAAACCAAGCTGGGGAGGTTGTTCCTGTGTTTTTCTTGTTTTCAGCCTCATTCCAGAGGTAGCCTTGGCTCTCAGAGATGCCTGCTTGGTGCTCAGTACCATCCATCACCACAGCCCTCAGCAGCAGAGAAGCTGGAGCAGTGTTTGGATTAGAGGGTTTTTGCACTCATAGCAGGAGTAAATAGCTGGGAAATACCAGAATATGTGATTTCACTTGATCATTTCTCATGTGGGACCAAAAATTCTTCAGGTTCTGCCAGCGAGCAGTGTTAAACATTCATAACAAGTTATGGTGATATTAATATGTTTAAATTTAATTAATAATAAGGTCCTGATGCAGGTTTTTACTTTTTCCTTAATTTACAGTGGCAATTTTTCAGCTTTTCTTGTTTCTTTTTAGCCATACAGTGATTTTTTCCCCATGTTCCTCCTGTCTCTGACACCCCAATCAGTACTTTTGGCAGCTCTGAAGAGAGACCAATGCACGTTGTGTCTCTTTGGGATATTGCAAGGCTTTACCAAAATCCCTTATTACTTTGAGATATTTGGAACTTAGCCCTTGAATTACAAAATGAAACAACAATGAAAGCTTATCAATAATATCTAGGATGACAGTAGTTTAATTGTATGATGTTACAGAATTTAACTACCTTGTTTCCCTAAAATATTTCATGTAAAATTTCATTCAGGTTAACCTTTAATTTCTAATACAACTTCATTTGCCCCAAAATATCCACAGTGCTTAGAGTTTGCTTCTGTAACACATAGTTATTCAGACCCAGAAGAAAGAGATGTGCTCAATGCACAAGATGCCAAACTGAGATTAAACCCACTAAGGTCTACAAAGCCTGCTGCAAGAATGATAACTATCTTTGTCAAAATCCCAAGCAAAAACATGTACGTCAAGTGAGATTGTCGATAAAATATGAATATCAGGGTAGGACTAAGTTGTGGGTTTTTTTCAAAGAATTTATTTTCCTCTGAGATGCAAAATTTATCTCAAATCTTACAACCCGTTTCTGAACACTGCATTTATAAATTCTGATGACATGTGTAGTTTCCTTCTATGGCAACACATAACTACAAAAGACTTGTTTATTTAATGTATCTATGTGTTTCTGTGGTTCACTGAGTGTTTTGGGGTACTAATTTTTTAATTCTAATATGTCATTCATTACATGCATCACCACAAACCTAAAAGTTTCTCACACTGGACATGTTCATTGCAAAAGATGAAAACCCAAAGATGGGACATCTGATTCCCACAGAGACATCATCTGTCACAGCATAATTAAAAGGGTTTTTTTTATGGTGATATGATGGGGATTTCTTTACTTGGCAGAGATGTTCTGAGATGCAGCTAACCCTATTGTCCCAATGAATCCTCAAGTTAATCTCAGCCCAAATTCTTCCCTGTTCCACACTGTAACTGTTTATCTGGGATGTGCTAAGGTTTAATTTAAGCATTTTTATTGGTTTATTTGTTGGATATTGCTTGCTAACGCAAAACTGTACAACACAAAATACAGAAACAAACATCACTTTTTGCTTCATGGATAATGCCACTGGGGTCATTGAATCTCAGTCCTTATTTATGGGAATAGATTGTATTCCTATATCACAAAGTATAAAAAAGACACCTGCTGATGACTAACGGATTTTACCCTGCATGTGGCATGAGCTGGAGAATTCACCCTCTAACTGTGTCAAAGTGAAATTTATTTCAGATCCTTTTACCTCTTGATTTACAGATTTTGAGCAACAAAGACTCTAGGACATTAAGGGATTAACGACACTGAGATGTGGTGAGTGGCACACTGCAGTCAGGGTTAAATAAACAGGGCAACTTTGGCTTTTAGGCATTTGCTTCTCTTCAGTGCCTATAAAAGGTACTGGCATGAGGATCATCCCACACAGATGATGGAAGGGAGCTGAAGGCACTGGATTCTGCCCTTGTGCTGAGAAAACATGGTGTAAGGCTACCAAATGTTTCCTTTATGTGTTCAGATGTCTCTCTGCAGAGTCATAGTTTGACATCAACACAATTCCCTTATCAGATTCCTTCCACATTCCCAAGGTTCTGCAGGATCCTTTCACTCTCAGAGCTCCTTCAGTTGCCAAGGCTCCCTTCCATTCACCCTGCCATTTCCCCATTTTTTAGAGCTCTGTATTTATTGTGATCCTTTTCTCTGCTTCCTAGTCACACTGAATTGGTGTCCTCTATGTCTCATTAATTAATGAAATTGAGGTATGTCTGATACTCAAACATGGACACTTTGATTCCCTCTCCTCTAAGAGTTGCTGTGGTTTGTGTTTTCATCATAGTTTCAGGTTCTCACTTTGGATCAGAGCAGAGCTCTTCACCAAACTCATGCTGAATAATTAATCAGCTGTGAGAATCCTTGTATGAGGGCAGATGAATTAGGAAGTTATGGAAATACATCTTATGGACTTGCCTATCCATTGCAAATATTTAATTTATTGTTCCTTGGACGGGCTTTGGCCTCATTTAAATCAATCCGCTCTTGACCTGTACAGGGTATTTTTCTCAATAAAACCCAAAACAAGACTGAATGCTAATTCCAATATTTGTCTTATGTGACAGAAAGACAGCTGTAATTCAACTATTTTGATGAATCATCTATGAACTGTACAAGTGTTAACACATCCTATCATTATGATTTCTACACTCCCACCTGCTTCTTTGCTTCACCCACCTGTTGCATCTTGCCTTCTAGATTGCAAGTTGTTTGGGGATGGTATGTTGTTTACTTTGTGTATGTTGTAAAATGCCTTAGTAGGACCCAGTTTAAGCTTCTGGGCTCTTCTGCAAAAATAAAAGTTAAAGGTGTAATGAACATCAGAGATAAGCAGAGGCAATACTAAGATACTGATTAGTTTTCGGATAGGAGCCCTTAAAGTGCATTTTATTTTTTAGTAATGATATACTTAATGTGTGATAATGATCTTTGTGTAAAATCTGATTGGAAAGTAGACACCTGTTTTCTGCAAAGTAGTTAAATGAGGTCAGCATTTTAAGCTTTCTCCCCTCCCTTCCCTCCAGCCCAGGGCTGACCTCACCTTGGTTAACAACAGATAAAATTGCAATGCCTGGTCCCACCAGTGCCTTGTGGTGGGAAAATTAACATGTGTTAGCTATTCACTGGTAACAATGCTGGAATGTTTCAAGTAGGGAAAAGAGGAGGGCTGTCATTTGTTTCCTTGGCCTGATATTTCGTGGACTTTACCACACACATTGACTTTGAAGATGAGCTCTTTCATGGTTGTCATTCCTGCTTATTGTGAGAAATTTGTAGCCCATTCCATAGGTACCACCAAAGTCATCTGCTGAGAAGTAAAGATCCTGGCATAAGCTGGATTCAAGACTTTTCCCAAGAGGATATGGGCTCATTTGCCTGTTGAGCTGGTCCCCTCCACCATGTATCTGTTTGAACAAGAGCATTGTTGCCTGTTTGGCAATAAAGTATTTAGCAGACACCCGTCATCCATCAAAGCATTATCATTAATAATCACAGTGAGACATTGGGCAGAACGGGGAATTAATCACAAGTGGCAGGTGAAGCACCTCAGCGCAAGAGGAGCTTTTCTGCATGCTGAAAAGGAGCATTTTTTTGCTCACCTTCGCAAAGGGAAACTCTGGGTTTAATTCAGAATTGCAGCACGTCCCCCTTTCCTCTGCTGGTGTAAAGAAAATGGTGCACAGTCACTCTATTGCCAAATGAGGTAAACTTCAGAGTGTTGGAAAGTGTTCCTCATACAGTCCTACAACAGCGAAACAGGGTGGCTGTTTCTTGAAGAATTGGGAATTCAGATTTCCAGAGTTTGGCCACAGGGTTTGAAAAATTTCAGGACTCACTGTAACTGAGAAAAAAATTATTGCAATTATCATCTTTCTGCCTCCCGCATGGCCCCTGTTAACAGGTACCATGAGAACAGCAGTGATTAAAAAGGCAGGGTAATAACATTGATTTAGTCTGATTAGTAAAGTATTAAAACTGATTGAAACCTAAACAATTTGAATTAAAGTCCTTCTCAATATATCAACAATTCAAACTTATGCCACCGATTATCTTTTTGTTGCCCTCTCCCTGAAATGGAAAATGATTCATCCTTTCATTATGACAGTTCTGTTCTGAATATCATGCTGAGCTAATTGAAGTTTGCCTTTGCGTTAGAAAACACTACAAGGCACAGAGATAGTGTGTGTGTCTTTTAATAGCTGCTGACCCAAAGCTTGTTTTTTTTTTTAACCAAGGCCTGTTGTTCTCCTGTAACTGAGTGACATAAATTCACACAGAGCGAAACTAAATAAACGTATATTCACGTACGTCATGGAACGTACGTTTAACCAAGAAATGTCCAACATAATTTTCAGCCCTCCAACAATGATTGTGTCACTGATAAAATATTGATACAGGGATTCTTATTGCTGCAGTTATTAGCTCAGGAGAGTGTGGGGGTCTCTGGTAGATCTTGTAGGATACTTATGAAAATTACTTCAGCCATATACGTATGATGGAAGTGATGATGGGAAGCACAGAACTCTGAAAACCTGCTGGTCCTTTAGCACGCTCTCAGCTGAAAAGAGCTGAGCAAATGTGACCCTTGTCACATTTCATATTAGACTACTTTTCCACAGTAAAAACCATTTCAGAATTCCAGGCTCGCATCTCTTTTTTAATACAATCCAAAAATGGAAGGATGCAGTATTGCTTTTGGGCTGCACTGTCCCTTGAGGAAGAATCAAACTGAAAGAGAGTAGGTTTGGATTAGGAAGAATTTTTTCCTTGTGCAAGTGTTGAGGACCTGCCACAGAGTGCCAGAGAAGCTGTGGCTGCTCCACCACTGGAAGTGTCCAAGTTGGTTGGAGCTCTGGAGTAACCTGGGATAGTGGAAGGTGTCCCTGATCCTGGCAGGGGGTTGTAACAGGAGGATCTTTAAGGTCCCATTCCAAACCAAACCATTCTTTGATTCTATGAATTCGTGATCTTTTTCTCCAGTATGTAGGACCCTTTTCTCTTTGCCGTCATCTTCTCAGATGAGAGTACTGTTTTAAAGCATAGGAACGTAAGTCCAATATCCTGGATCAGATCAAAATGCATCTTTCCTCAGAATCCCATTTTAACAGCAAATGATAGAAAATTTTGAGGAAAAGAGAATAAAAAAAATTAATGCTTTGATAATCAGTGATTTACATCACGTCAGCTGAAACTATTTGGAGCATAATGTGTGGTAACTTTGATAGACTGTTCTGCTAATTTGATTAATTTATCTCTTTTGCCTATAAAACATCCTGCAGCAATAAATTCTATAGCAATTAAAAAAAAAAGTAATGTTACAGGAACATAGAATTCATAAACGTATAATTCACAATCATCAGCAGCAGATTGTTTTCCAAGACAGATTTCTATTGCTTTCATACTTAAATTTTCCAGCCTCAGCTGACAACAGTGTTATCTTTCAATAACTGTAAGGAAGAGGGTTCTACAGCCACAAACACCTACCTTCTTATCACTTCCAGATCAAATTATATCGAATGATAGCCAGGGAGAATTTTAACTTGTTAGAACAGTCACATCCAGCCTGACAAACACTGTCCCATGACAAGGGCATCAAAAGTAGTGTTTGCTCTATTCTGGCTTACAGAAACTCAGTGTTCCTCTGGGTGTCTCCTCTAAACTCTGGAGCAGAAGCTGGATATTGCAGAACCCTTCAGGAGGATGCTCTAGTATTCCTCTGGGTTGCATTTTGTAGCACTTTGGGTAAAATTCACAGTTACAAACTGGTTTCCCAGCAGAAGTTCAGCCAAGCCTGACTGTGTACAAATCTGTTTCAACAGCTCCCTCTCTAGAGAGCCATATGGGCAGTTTCTTAAGGAGTCCACCTCTCTTCCTCATAACCTCTGATAATTTGCCACCAGAAGTTAGAGCAGACCTTGGTTTCCATTAGAAACCTGAAGCAAATTAGAAAGAGACAAGTGGTTCCAGATCTTATGGGATAAGTGCTCATGAAATGTGTGCAATAATGCACTTTAACAGTTGCACTCAATACTAGTAATAAAAACAGCAACTAGTATCCAGCCCAGGCACATATATTTGAGATTCTCAACTTTTTAAAACCATCTAGTTATATTTCACGGACACAGAATTTGGGGCTCATGAAAACACTCAAAAATGAGGTACATTCCTGAACAGGGGTAGGATAACCCTTGGGGTTGCTGAAACTGGGAAAAGTGCCTGTTGAAATATTAAATGCCTTTAAGCCATTTGGGAATATACTGTTGAAGAAGAAAATCAAAGAGTCGGGAAGGGGAAATGTACTGTCATTTTCTGTTAAGAAGCTCATTTTTCGCCTCCTTTTAGAACCATTCAAAATTACTTCTGGCACAATTTAATAATCTACATCAGTTTCCCTAGAGTTAAGATAGCAAATGATATTATGGCAAAAATGTCTTTAAATAAAATAAACCTCAGTAAAACCCGAAATGTTGCTTTTTCATCAGATTCTTGAATAATTCAAGAGCTGTAACATCCACTTTTAAATTTTACTTAAATGGGGATATTCTTCCTTCTAAATGACAACAGTATTTTAGTACAAGGCATATGCAGTGGAGCAGAATTAGGTTAAGATTAGGTGTTATGTAAGAGATTGTGTAATGTAACTCTTTCACATGTGATTGTGCAATTGTCAGTATTAATTATAAGCAATTATCCATGTTCTTTGGACTCTGTGGTTCTCCTCCTACCTCCCCAGTTCTGTGGGTCCCCTTCCAAAATCTCTGTGAGGAGGAGAGAGGCAGGGAACACGGGGTGGCAACCATGGAGGCAATTCCTGCCATGTTTCACAGCCAAGGGAGAGATTCTGGTCTTGTTGCCCAATGGATGGGGGCTGGATCCTGCCTTAGCAGCCCTGCCTGACTTCCTCCCTTATCCAAGAATTTGGTTTAGCTTGTAAACTCCTGCCCAAGGTGCAAATTGTCCCTCAGCCATGACACTGACCTGGCACAACGTGACAAATGTCATGGATGAGCCGCTTGTGACTCAAGGGCCACAGCTTGGACATCCTTGTCTGTTGCTTCATGCACACCATGGACTAAATGCCTAACAATGAGTCAGGTTGATTCCAACAGGGATTAAGTTCATGTAGAGAAAGTATCTGAGAAAAACTGGAGTTGTTTTTTACACTTTTTTTTATCCTCAGCTTTTAGCATAGGGAGTCTGGCAATCAGCTCTGTTGGTCTTTTAATTGTTCAGCAGAGTGGTGCAGCACCTTTTGCTTAGGTAGCAAATAATGCAAGTTTGCAGGCCAGCACACATTTATTTTTTCAGCAACTCTGCTGAGGGCCAGATGATAAGTAGGATAGCCTGGGATAAAGGCTGGGAGGTATGGAGGGAGAGTTATACCAGCATTATGTTTGACAGAACCTGATTTTCAGGTTTCTGAGAGGTGGTCATGATATTCACCTTGGAGAAATGCTGTTCTATGTCAGACTTCCTGAGTTGTCTCTCAAAAAGGCTAGGATGCATCTGAGCAAAGATATATGTTGACAACAGAGGCATTTAGATCTGTGAAAGTCAATCCAGTTTTTCTTTACGGTCAGGAGAAATCTGGCTGATACATCCTGTGAAGCCCAGAACTATTTATCTCGTTCTTAAACATTCCTCTCAATTAGGTCATATGAAGCATGCCTAGAAAGTGCCTGTTTTTCTCCCCCAACTGCAAAGAGGGCCGGAGCAGAAAGACTCCATTAAAGATGTCAAAAATACATGGAAATGCCTGAAATCTGCTGAAATGAATCATATTATATTTTCTATTCTTCAGTGTCTCAGATGTAAAAAGGAGATATCAGTATAGCCTTACCACTGTAAAGTTCACTACTTGGAAAATACTGTATTTTAATTTTTTTATTGTCATTTTTGCTACAAAACCACAATTCATACTTTAATCTATTTGATTTTACAAATCAAATAACAAGTAAAATGATGTGCTGCTAGGACAATAAAAACCTCTTCTAAGCTTGTTGACACAAACTTTCCTCATAGCTGACATTATCTCTTTTCAAATTATATTAGATCATATCTTACCAGGAGAGCAGGCTGGTTAAGTGTGGAACTGAGTCTGATGACACACCAGTTTTACTGTATTTAGCTCAAAAATTTGAATGGAGATTCTGCTGGTATGATATCACCATGTAACTAGAGCTAGATGCACATTTGTATCTTTGTTCTTTCTCCAGAAAAAGCATGAAGCCTATTTGAGAGTTTGCTGAGTGGTAAAATGTCTTCCAGTTTGCAAGGAAAGAAGGAAATAAAGAGAGTAAAGAAAATAATTAACTTTAAACCTGTAAATATAAAATTGCTCTAAGTGAGATTAAGAGAGCAATGTCAAAACCACATTCAACTCTCTCGATCTATCCTATGTAATGCTTTAACAAAAGCCCAACAAATCTGGCACCTCCAAATGCCTTCACATGCCTTTTTTGTGCTACCTAAAGCATTTATCACTCTAGTGCAAAAAAAACCAAACCCACTCTGAGGAGCTGTACAACAATCATTGCATTTTTTCTTAGCCCTTTGAAGTAAAACAGAGGAAGTAACAGCAGTGGGAATCAATGTTCTTTGTAGGTCTTTTTCAACTGAATTATTCTATTCTATTCTATTCTATTCTATTCTATTCTATTCTATTCTATTCTATTCTATTCTATTCTATTCTATTCTATTCTATTCTATTCTATTCTATTCTATTCTATTCTACTTTTAATTGAAAACTTAATTTCCAGTAATTAATATTATGCCTTAAAAGCAGTGATGTCTCGTTGAGCCCCATAAACACTGGAACTGAGTTTGGAAGTGGCTGATTCACCCAGGAGGGGGACACACTCCAAGCACTGGAAAAACAAAAGCAAAGTGTAATTTTTAATCCTTCTGAAGACACTTCCTCAGGAAGATGAAATTAGGCTAACAAAACAAAACAAAAATTGAAAACAAACCCCCAAAAATCTGGTTTATACCATTCAGCTCCTCTAATTGGTGTGCCACTTCCACAGGATCAACAAGGACCCCTTTCCAGGAGACTGGTGTACTGGAAACTGCAAAATTCAAGGAGAATCAGGTTTTATAGCTGCACTGACACTCAGGTTATCGATGCATTGAGCTATTGATGTGCACTTTAACTCCAGGAACATAAAACGTGCCAAAGCAATATTACGTGTGGGAGTTATTCAATAACATGTGGAACGTAAATCTATCCTCTATCTCTTTGCATCAAGAACATTAATTAATTCTGTGATGAGAATGCTGTTTTCAGCTTACAGTGAAAGCTGGGAGAAACTGCCAGTGATCCTTCTGGCTTTAATAACGGTGCATTTAGTTCAAGGAAGGAAAAATGAATTTAGTCAGTAAACTGGAAGATTTTCCTGATCATTATAAGATTGAGCTGTAGGTAGAACTCTCAGTATTTATATCAGAGCAGTGAAAGTGTGGATGCTTCTTTCAGTGTCAGTGTTTTATTTTGTTTGGTTTTGTTTCAGGAGACTATGCAAATTCAGGTTCAGATTGTTGTAGTGAGGGGAACAAGGCACTGAATGTGCCCTGGGACATGAGGTGTGGCAATAACCATATGGTCCTCCCCACATCCAGTTAAATCCATGCCTAATGCACCAATTTACAGGTATATGAACAGAAATGGGTCTGATCCTGTACCTTTTACTTAGAACTCCTCTTCCCCAATGCCTTCCCCATACCCTAAAGCCCAGGTCAGCAAATCCTGTGTTTGCTACTGCACATGTTGATGGGAATGGTGAAGATTACATCCATCTCAAAGAACATTGAGACTGTGAGATCCTGTAGCACAGCGTGACCTGGAGATATTGTCTGCTAGAAACAGAGAACAAGAGTGCACATGCTTAAATCTTGTGAAAACAGGTCCCCACAATTTATGCTGCAATTCCAAATGTAATATACAATAAGTAAAAAATCCAAGGTCATTTATTAGCTGGCAAAACCCTGGCTATGTATCTTTCTTGGAACAGCACCTTTAATGAACTCTCTCAATGTGCAAACTAACTTCATCATGTGCTAACGTGCCTTGTTGGAGTGAAACCTTGTTGATGTCTGCTTGAATTTTAGAAGCTAGAGATAAGAAATTCTTTGTCAATGTCAATAATAGCACAATGAAATAAACTGTATCCACACACTGATAGCATGAACATCTGCAGGGGGAGCTGCTTAGGAATTTTTCCAGAAGGATATTTTACAGTGCAAAAAAGTGCCAACTCATGTGAGTGCGCTTTTTTTTTTTTTTATTATTATTCCTAAGAAGTTATTTCTGTCTAAGGAATTATTAGACTAAAGGAAGATGGAGTAGGACAAAGACAATGTCGATCACATGCTATTCACAACCACAGACTGAGAAGAGGCTTTTTTTGAGTCCCTGCTTGAATCACACAGGGATGCAGCTTTCAAAAAGCAGAACAGATTCAAGCCTTTCAATTGCTTTTTTGGAAAAGAGATAGAAATGGAACACTTCTGTTGTGGAATAAAACACTGCCTCCCCCCACCCAATATTGCAAATATTTTTCACATGACTTTAGGGAGAGGTGCTGTCTATAATTGCACGTTCCTGTGTGCATGTGCGGGTAGAAGCATCTTACAGGTAGCATTGTTATACCCCACAATTAATGTAGAGCCAGGCATAATTTTCTTTGGAGGCTAAAAGGTGTCTGAAGTCCTCATATAACCCACCCCTCCTGCCCTTTACCAGCTTCTCCTGTTCCCATTGGGGCCATTGCAGTGCCCCATCCAGGAATAAGTCCCCCAAATCAGACCTTCCTTGAGACCCAGGAAGATTCACACATTTTATTGACTTTTGGGTCCCCTGAGGAAGGAGATGGGCCACTGGAAGAAGGGCATGGAATCTCAAGGAAACTTCCAACTCCTGAGTGTTTTCTCCTGAGTGAAACAGAGAGTGGCCACTCATCTGACTCATTAGATGCCCTTGGCAAGGATGTGCAATCACAGGTGCCTCGAGGTATTTGTGCCATTTCTTCACCAACTGGGCATTTAAATCAGAGGCACAGTCTTATCAAATAAAATATAATTGCTAAAGACCCTGTCTTATCCTTTGGAAGTTCCTACAAATCATCCATATTCTGGGGCTTTTTGCCCCTAAATATCAGTGCAGGAACATACTGAAAGACTGGTTAAAAAAAAAAAGTATTTTTACAACATTCAGAACATTTCTCAATACTATGCTGGAGAAAACTGCCAAAGTATTTTGTCTTTGTTTGAGAAGTTTATATTCACATAATACTAGAAATTTTGTTTCCTGTTACATATTAATAAAATATTCCCATATTTCAGTAAGAAAAACTGATTCGGGTATTTGAAAAAAGAAATTATGTTCTGCTACTGATGGCTTTTAAAACTGATGGAGATTTAAAAGTCATGATAGTACATGTACAAACATTTTTGAAGGCCAATATCCAACTGATTAGATCTCTGAAAAACTAATTAGCTAATTTTCTTGAAACTCTACAGCAAATTGAAGTATTATCCAAAGCTTAAAGCTGAAAAGTTGGAGAAGGTTTCATTTATTAAAAAAGGCCAAATTATTAGCACTTAACAGAGCTTGTTAATTATTTCGGTACAGAAGAACAGTCATAGCCTTTAATTAATTATATAAAGCAATCAGTCTTTTAAAATATGTCAATATAAACTTAGATTATCTGAGTTGATTCTTATCCCAAACTCCCTTATTTGAAATTAGTGCAACACTGTTCTTTTACCCGAGTGATGTGCGCTTCAAAATTATAAAAATTATGAAAATGATAAAAAAGATAGTAGTTAAGGATGCTAATATAGCTTCTCTACATCTGAGTTTCATAGTGCAAGAAGAGCAGCTACTGTCATTTGCAGTGTATGTCTTCGAAACAAGCACAGCCTGCTTTGAAATTAAAAAAAATCATAAGTTAAACATTATATGTTAAACATCTGAATTTAGTTTTGTATGTCCAGGGACTGATGGCTTATGTTGTTGTTGCTTTTTAGATGCAAGTTACCCTGATGCAGAAGGAAAATAGCAACTATTTGAGTTCTTGCATTTCAGCACTGCAGTGTGTCCAGTCATTAACCAGAATCTGCTGGTTCACCCCAGAAAATATAAATAGTGAAAAGCAGTATAACAAGGGACAGGGAGGTTTTTAAAATGATTCAACTAAATAAACAAGTTCACTTACAAGATTTGTTTGTAAAAAAATATTTGTCCTCTAGGTTGCCATAAATACAAAGAAAAATTTACACTGATGTTCATTTGTCTCTTCTTTAGTTTCTCTCATCAGGAATTTGGTCTCATTAGGCTCAAGAGGTAACAATCTCCTTGGAGTAATTAATAAATTCTTCATAAATTATGTTACTTTTTCCTTTTACTGTCTCAGATTCGGCTCCTGTTTGTCACATAGCACATTTAGCAATATTTATTTCAAAGGGATTTTTGTAGGTTCTGTTTCTCTGGAAGGATTTTTCAATGCATTTTAAAACATGCTCAATTTTTCCATTTTATATTGGTTTGCTTTCTAGTTGCAGGTAAGAAAAACTACTTTGAAAAGTTATAGTAAAACCCAACAAAACCAAACATCCCACGTTGCCCAGCATAAAAATAGTAGTAGCATATTTAAGGAAACATCTGTCAGGGGAAGCAGAATGAAATACCTTCCCTATAAAACATCATTTTGCTTGTACAAGGGCCAATCTGTTTCATTTGTTGATGTTCACATCAGGATCCATTTGATTTAACCTTATCTTTGCTTTGGAGGGAAAAAAAAAAACAATATATTATTAATGCCTCATTGTACATGAGAAATGAATATATGAGTCAATATTGCTTCAGTGCTGTGCATTATTAAGAATAAGTTAAAGTAGGTCAGCACAGCACATGAGGCTAAATAGACTAATAATGCATCCTACAGTAGACATTCATCTACCAAGGAGTCATGTGTTATGTGCTGGCACCAACACAAGATAAGCATTTTGATTTGTGGATTTTCCAGATCACATTTGTCCTGAAAAAAAAAAAGAGCTGCTCCACTTTCTCTGAAATTCATCCTCACTTTTACTAAAGGGACATGGCTGGGACTATTTTTGCTCAAAATTTAGGGGTTTGTTGAGGAGATATTTTAGTTTGATTTTTGAAAAGCAAAATCAAGTAAAGATATGTAAAAAAAAAAAAAAAGAGATGAGGGGATGAAAGGAGTTCAAAAATAAAAACTATCTTCAAGTGCTTACAAGTTAATCACAGAAATTTTGTAGTAGTTTCTGAGTGAAGAGACATGACAGACTAGAATCTATTATGAAAATAATCATTGTTTCCTCTTCCAAATTAAAAGGAGTGCTGAAAGAAAGCTACAGAGCACCAAACAAGGAAGAGTTGCAAAGTGAATGTGCTTGGCTAGCTGATACTGCATTTGAGGCACTGATCTGTCCAAAAAATGTTTTTCTAAATTGTCATCAGCACTCATTCAGGGAAATTCTTCTTCAGAAAGTATTGGAAAATAATAATGTGGCATTCCATTGCTATTAAGTCTCAAAGTTCACAGACCTCATCTGTTCAGGTTGCAAGTTAAAACTATGATATCATGCTCAGGTTTTTGTTTTCTTTCTTGAGTATCATTCATCATCAATACGAGAGATATTATAATTGAAAATTATCCTACAGTTCCGTTCCTGATCTCTGAGTCAAAAGCTGAGTTGTCTCCCCAGAGCTAACAGTGCTCAAATGCAGTTAAAATGATCAAATATGAGTCAAACACACAAAGAGAAAGGTTTATTAAGCAAGGAGGTGCCAGCCTTTGATGGACTTATACTCTAAGCAGCGTGCTTCACTCCGTTGGCTGCGTTATAAAACCAAAGGGGAATATCTCCTCTTTTGTTGGATTTGAGGGGATATATTTAGAGCCATTAAAGGTAAATTTTAAGAATATCATCTTGATGTTTTCCCAAGCACCAAATAATCCCCGGAACTCTGTACACTTCCATAGCCTATAAGCTGAGGATACCCTAGGGAAGGAGTGACCATTGTGCAGCTCCTGACCAGCACAGAGCCAAGTAGAATTCCCAGGTTGGTTGGTGTCTGTCTCCTGGCTCCCTCTGCCTGGTGGGGGGATGTCACCCTGTCCAAACTGCTGCTGACGCTGATTCTGGATGCTTCACCTCGACACTTGCTGAAAACTCCCCCTCCTAGTGTCAGTCGGAGTTGTGGAACCACCACTGCTTCTGCTGCACCCGCAGCTTCAGCCCAGCCACTGATGGGGCTGGTGTTTGAAGCAGAAAAAAACGTCCATGAAAATTGATTTCACACATGAAAATGATGGAATTATGTGTTTTACCTGTCTCTTAAGTGTCTTTAGTGTCTAAATAACTTCTGCCAATGGCTGCCCATCATCTGATTTTGTTGTCTCATTAACCTGTCTCGTAAAAAACTCGATACAGGTAATAGGAGTGTGAAGTGATATCAAGATATCATATTATGATTGTTTTCTGGCCCTAAAATCAATAAAGAGGAATGTGCCAAAAGAATTGGGCACTCCCTGGAAGAGAAAAACACAGGATGAACCTGGTGCACTTTTTAGCAGAACATACTCTTGCATAATTATTTAATGATTCATGTATATTGCTTAAAGATGAGCTGCATACAAGAGAAAAACAAGAAATCATGTGAGATTTTTTCCTGCTTTGTTTGTTAAAATTTGCGAGCAAACAATGAAGCACATTGTTAAATACAAAATTTTGGTTTTGATTTTGTCCTTATTTTTCATATATGTAAATAGCAGATGGCTGGTAGAGAATAAAAAGAATAATAACATAATCCAACTCAAGAAAGTGAAGAATAAACATTTTAAATTAATGTTTTAAAGACTATTTCCTGGTATTCCACTGCCTACTAAACACTTGAACGTTTTTGTTATATATTTATAACAAACCCCATGTTCGATGTTTTAATTAAAGGGCTCCAAAAGCACTCCAGAAAAGTCCTACTAAAACTCATTAACTTCCAGGAAAAAGCAATCCTAGTCATTCCAGCATTTCTTCAGTTTAAAATAAAATAAGCAGAAAACTCTTGTACTAAAAAAATCTAAAATCAGTTTTACTAAATTGCTCCTGAAAGTTCCTCTTTCTTAATAAAAACAAGGACAGCATAAAGAACAATATATAGAAAATATTATAGCGAGCTAACCTAATTATGTACAACAATAACAAGGTAAGCATTGTAAATTTACCTGGAAATAGCAGTTGTCTTGTATGTATTATTTTGCAAAGCACTTATTTAATCATGTAGGTAAATTTTGCAAAACTATTTCAACATGTTTGGGAGGTTTTTTTAAATATACAAAGAAGAATTGTCCCTTTTGAGTGTGTCTTGAGAACACATTATTATAAAACAGCTTGGAGAATATGGGAGATTGCTTATCTTGCTATATTTAATAGGACAATCTCAAACTGCAAGCTCTGGTTTTGCAGTAAGAAAAACAGATCTCCTGCCATCATGTGGAATGTAGCAGTATCTCCTTTTTGAAAGGATCTGATGTTTGAATACCACGACAGCAAATACATGGTGACAGCAACATTATTTTGTGTCTCATTTGAAATCTGAACCATTATTACAGAATGTGAGCATTTTGGTGAGTAGTGTCCAACATCATCTTCAGTGAAACATTCTCTGTGATTGTGGTGGGGAAGCTCTGCCTATGGAACTCTGATAAAAGGGACCCATTTCTTTTGATTTCTCATGTCAGGAATGTTAAGTTACATGACAGATTTGAGGCTCCTCCTCACAGGATTGTGTTTGTATTATATATCTCATTGATTTCAGTGAAGTTACACCAGGAGTTCTGGGTTATACTAAATTCTTATTATCACTATCAGAGTGTTTGAAAACATGCCAGGCCTGATACTTATCTACTGATGTCACTGATACCATTTCCAGAGCAGAATGAACCCAAGTTTGCCTCTAGAATATATTGATTGAATTCCAGACCCCATATTGATGAAAAATGTGCATCTGCATAAGTGCTGCCAGAGCCACTGGAGTATTAAAGGAAATTCACCCCTCCTGGCTAGACAGGTGGACATCCCTGTCCAAAGGGAATGCAGGTCTTCAGTGTGGAGAGATTGATGGGAAACAGAACAAAAGCAGAGTGTGTCAAGTTGTCAGGTCAATCACAGAAGTCCAAGGTGGTTGAGGTTGGAGAGAACCTCTGGGAATCGCCCATCCAACCTCACGCTCCGAGCAGGTGCTGAGGACTATGTCCAGTCAGGTTTTGACTCTCTCCAAAGATGAAGACTCTACAACCTTGGATCCCTTTTGACTTTGATCTGTTTTTCACCACGTGACCTTAACCCAAATTTTTCATATTTTTGGTGGCATAGACCTTTTTCTAGGCTCACAGAAATACTCCAAATTATGTAGAAGTCCTCTGCTTACTGCTCTACTCTGTCCAGTGGTTTATGCAGGAGAGCTTTCAGCTTGGTTTTAGTGTTCAGCACTAGGATATACTTCTCCCCATTATCATTGATTCTTTCCCATCACTCTCTGTGGCATTCTTCTCTTCTCTTTTAAGTAATTTTTTCCTGTTTTGCTTGGTAGCACCTCACTGACCCTTGTTTAGAGCCTGATGATTTTCTGAGGTTACTCAGAAGGATCTTTGCTCGAGGTGAAGTTGATACACGAATCTCTCCAGAAACAGAAATTGTTGACAAAATGAGAATATTGGCTTCAAACTACCCCTGAGTTTCCCATTATAACCTTTGTTAAAGCTGTCAATTAATAAACCAACAGAAAAATCAATGTATGGTGCTGTATTTGCTGCTATAACAGGTTGCACACTTGGGCATTGGAAAGCAGAGGACTCCTCAGTCTGTGAACTCTCTTTGCACAGAGCTGATCACTTCAACCTTTTTGGTCTCCAACTGGACTTTATGGAAGGTTCACTAGGTAAGAATTTCGACAGAAAAGATAATTTTCAAAACATGTCCTAAAGTGGCCAAAGCATTTGTTACCTTGTCTTTGAAAACCAGGCACACAGGAGTGCTGCTCAATAGAGTGATTTGCAGTTTTGTAAGACCATGTTAAGATGGAATCCTAGATCTTTGCTATAATCAAAGAAAACACGCTCAGTTTACAGAGTAATTTAAGAAATTTTAATTTCTCTTAGAAATATCAATCTATTTCAGACTGAATTCTGGAACGATATTGCATAAATTATGATTGTTCTCAGATAAAAGAGGATTTTATTTTTTAAGTTTTACAGAAATTCCTACAACAAATTCAACTTCTGAAATAATTTCAATCTCCTCTGTTTTCTTCTCTTCAGAAAATTTTTATTTCTCTTCATAATGACTGACATATCAGTCAGTTTTAATATAAAAATTTTAAACATTTCTAGGTAACACTAATTGCAAATATTGTCAATCATTTGATAGCATTCATTCTTGCATTTATTTACTTTTATTTTTTTCCCTGGCCCTAAACAAGTCCAGTTGGCCAACTTGTCTAGGGTGGATATGAAATCCTTTAAAAAACAATCAGTTTTGTCTAAGAAAAGTTGGAAAAAGATCTAATCCCTTATATTTTTAAAGTAATGGGGTTTCCAGGGCATAAGCACTGAACTAAGAAGAAAGATGTATTCAGCCACAGTAGAACTTGTTCAGCATTAGGTAGCCAAGAGATCTTGCACCTCACAGGCACCCCCTGACCCCACGAATTTCCAACTTTATTCACCTATAATATTACTGCAGTCCAGGCTGTGGTTTGGAGAATAATGTGCTAAAAACAGCCTAAACATTTTCCAGATAAATATTTATTTGTCATTTATTGTATCAAATATCCTGCAATGGTAATTTAACTTTGGACCAATATCCTTGGGCACGTTGTGCTCTTTGCTGCTTTTGCAGCTCCTGCAAAGAATTTGTGAACTTTTCATTCGTTCAACGATAACAGTGAATTTGTAGGTGTTGGGTAAGGGAGTTTTTAACTGTGGGGCTTTGTCTTCTCTGTAAAGTGGGATGATTCTTAGTCCACAGGATTGCTGTGAGGTCTAAATCAGTTGTTATTCTTGGCTTAGACTACAGCCTGAGAGGTGTCCTTGAAGAAATTTTTTTTTCTTTTTTCTTTTTTTTTTTTAATGTGTGTGTGTGTGCTGTTACTGCTAAATATTATGCTAATTTAATTCTTAGGTCAGATCATGAACTCTTTACTCAGGCAAAATTTAAAGTGAAACTTTAAATTTAAAATTTAAAATGCCAGTGGTTATGACTGAATATCAAAAATGCACTATTATTTAGACTTCTTATTTACAGGGAGAAATATAGTACATATTTAGTTGTGTGTGTTTCTTTAACAGAACCTAGTGAATTCTTATCTATTTTCATGTGTACACTTATTTATTTCAAACTGTTTATACAAGATAACTAAAATGAGTAAGAAAGGAAAGAAAAATCTTGCATGTGTTTAAATACACCAATGTGATGCATTGGCTTTTTACAAATACAAACTACACAATGAATATGTAGCCTTCCTATTACAAGTTCAAGTGGAAAAGCAACACAAGACCAAATTAATCGGGTCTAAAATTCCTTCTGCAATCTCTTGCCAGACAAATGAGGTTCCTTATGCCTGATGTCAATGGTATTCTAAAGTTTTAAAATCAATAAACAGGCTGTAAAATTGCATCTGTAATCAGGATAAGGAACACAAACATTTACAGAGTAACATGCAAACATAACAAAATACTGCAGCCGGCTAAAATAGAATGAGACACCCTGCTCAGATGCCATTATTTTTAAATGCATGTTTAATTTAGCATCTCAGCTGAGATAAAATGCAGACAGAGCCATGTTAAATTGGTATTACCAACTGCCTGGAGATATCTCCAGATTAACCCACCTATCCACAGCCCATCTATAATAAAAAATAAATTAAAACTAAAAGACAGAATCCAACCTTTTTAGTCCTTTTTTTTTTTTTTTTTTTTTTTTTTTTTTAGTATTGTACATCATTGTCGAAACATTCAGAGATAAAGTTTAGCAGTGCAGAGAGCTGGTTATTATTTAGACAAGCCACAGCACCAGCACCAGGAATTTCCCAGGTGAACATGTTTCTGGAAAGGTCTCTATGTGTTGCAGCAAGTTATTTCAAGTGAAATGTTTTGGAGAGCTCCAACAGGTGTTTTGGGAACACACTGTGACTTAACCTAGAGCTGCTGCTCTGTAACCTGGCCAGTTTGCTCACACATCCTGTAATGTAGGACTGATTTTTCCAGAGCTTGTGGGAATAACCCACAGCAGTGTGAGTTTAAAAACAAAACTTTACAAGCATGACAAAATGATTTATGGGGCAGGGAGGAGGGGTAAAGAAAAGAAATGGAATGGGAAAAAGAGCACTTGGAATGAGGTGGGTGATGAGGCTTTTTGGGATAAAGAAATTAGGAAGAACAAGAGGTACTTCTTTGTGTAAACAAATTGTCAGACAAAGAACTGGCGGAAAGGTGGCACTTTGAGGTATATAGCCATTTTTTAGAGCAACATCCACATTTTGTTGTTGATGTTTTGGGAACAAATGTAGAGCATTTGGTTCTTAAAAGGAAATACTGAGTTGGACCAAAAAAGAATTGAAGTGTCCCAGTCTATAGCGACCTAGAAACCTACAGAAACCTAAATTCTTAGGTTTTCAGGGGAATTTTTATTACACCCTGTACTTAATCACATGCTTCCAGGAGCTGAGACAATGGAATGATCTTGGATTTCAGTACAGTAGAAATGAATCCCTGAAATGAAGGGTGGGTTTGCTTTTCAGAGTCCTTGCTCTGCCAAGGACACAATTTTTCAGCAAGTCGTTTTTCCTCTCTGTGCTTCGGTTCCTAATCTGTGAAATGGGAATGACTACTTGATTTCCTCATAAGAGTGATGTGAAGATAAATACATTCAAAAACATGCAGTTCTCCAATAAACCATGGCATACTTGACTGCCATAAAAAAAATTATTAATACAGGACAAATGAAATGAAGTTTGATGATGTGCCTGTACCTGAATAACCCTAAGGGCACAATAATCAAAAGCCAAATGAAGGAAACAACTAGATGTCAATCTCATGAATTCTTGGAACAGGATTCTGGTTTCTTTTACATTAATGGTTGACAAGATTGCCATCAAGAGCTGTGTGTAAGGTATGTCTGCAGTTTAGTTGCAAGCAGAGTGTTGAGATACCTGTGTTAGATTTAAGCAGAGTACTGACCCAACCACTTCAACACAGAGCTCTAAGCAAGGTATTATCAAGGTGAAAAATTGTGGAAAAAAGTATTATTTTAGTAGGAAATCATCAAAGAAAATATGGTTCCTCAATTACAGATTATTTCTCTTAAGGAAAATTCTTTGATACCAGTTGTTCCCAAATCTGTTTTAGCCCCGGTAATGAGCAATAGACTCTGTAAGAAAAAGGGAGGGAAATGTGATCAGGTGAGTAAGAGGGAGAGAGAAGAAGTAGAAGGCAAAAGATGCATTTCAGGAATGAGCTGAAAACTATTTGAAAAGTTCTCAGGGAATAAAGCCAGAAAGGAATAGAGCAGGACACAGCTCTTCTTTTGCTGGAACTATTAGAAAATGCCCATTTAGGGGTTAATGACAGATTTGGACGGGTGAGCAAGGAGTGGGGAAAGGATATGACATAAGGGAGAGATGGCAAAAATCTGAGAAAGGCCTGGATTTACCCAAATTACATTGAGCTGTTCATTTAGGCCTCTTCTGGGTTCCTTCTGTTGTTACTGGAGTTTTCTGTAGGAAGAGAGATACCCACTTCCATAGAGTGACTTCAGAGGTTAAAAAGCCTTTCAAAGCCTGGTCTAATTTCACTGTAAGCTCTGCTGTGACTTGATGACCTTCAAAAGTCCCTTTTAGCCTAACTGTCTGTGTGGTCCCACCATTCTTGAGACCACCATCTGGATGTAGCCACTCTCTCCACTGATAGGAATGCTAAGGAGGAATACCTTGCTGCAGATGCTTCTGGTAAATTCCAGCATATGATAGAACCTGAGCCAAGAAAAAGGAATATTTTCAGAACGAGTGACGAAGAAAAGTGGTTGATTTCACATAGGTGGAGTCCTCAGGTGAGAACTGTCTAGAATGCAAGATATTCAATGACCCTAAAAGTATATAGGATGTGATTCTCTTAGGGTAGAAATGCCTTCTAGAAACTAAAATTAATCTCATTTGGGAACACTTTGAAAAGATATTTGAGCTCTCCTTGCTTTTTTACAGAAAAACCTTGATATCCATTTAATCTTATAGGAGTTACTTGAGTGCAGATACCAATTATTAGCCAGGACATGTCCATGCTAATCCGGCTTTAAGAAAAGATGAAATCACACTATTTGTTAATTATATTAGGCAGAGGAATGTTGGCTTTTTTGAAACTAAAATTCAAAATTTCCCATGAAATAGGTAGAAAAAGAATTATTTTTGAAAATTCCGTTGGAAGTTGATATTCAGGAATTTCTCACTGGGTAAGAATTCAAGTTTCCTACGAGGTCTTTATCTTGTTTAATATAACTAGTGACTAATAAAACTTATCTTGTTTAATAATGGGTGAACTAATTATCCCTATACATGTTTAATCCTTTTTAAAACCTGCTAAGCTCTTGGACTTGCAGCTATCATGTGGCAATCAGTTCCACAGGTCAATTATCTATTGTGAAAAAATGTCTTCCCCTTTATCCTCTCTCCATGTCTTGCCATCCCATTCCATAGGATGCTTCATTATTCTTGTAATATGAAACGGGGTAATTGCAACCAATTGAACAACCAATTTAATGATCTCTATCACATCCTTCATGTTTGTTTATCTTCTTTTTTTCCTGGTCTATTTTTCATTTTAAGCATTTTTTTGGTGCCTCAAACTTTTCTACTCTCCATGGCCACGCCCCTTGCTTTCCTGTTTTGATGGTGCGAGTAAGTCAGGCTCAGAATTGTACCATTTTTCTCATCTTTTTATTGATAATCATGTAAATTGCAATGTCACTGTCATTGGCTAGTCTTATAAATATTGCAGCAGTTATAATTGATGGTTTTACTGACTGCCCTAAGTTGCTTAGCCCATATGTTTGCAGCAATCGTTATTATTAAATCACCATGTGTCTGCAATTACGACACTGGGGAGTTGTTGTTATTATCTCCTTTTTCTAATTAAAAGCAAATAATTCAGGTAATGATGTATTAGCCACTAGAGATGCAGAAAGACTAGAACTTTGCTCATTGCTGCAGTGTCTGATTTTGGCTGCTGGCTGGGTATGAAGCTTCAAAGAGAGTCTGTGCTGTCCCTGGGCAAACTCATGGAGTAACGCAGGCAACTCCTAAAATTAGTTTAACAAACCCAGTGCATCATGCTGAGAATAGATATTCTCATTCTTAGATATGGGATTAGAAACCCAAGTTTTCCCATTCTGCCTGTGTCTGGAGTTATTATCTCTTCCAAAAGCACAATGAATATTTAATTAAAGTGTAACGCATTTACTGGAAGAGATTGTGAGACCCACAATCTCCTGGACTATCTCGTGGTGGTTAGGGTATTCTCCCGGGAGGTAGAGAAACAGAGATGTGGTTTCAAACTCCCTCAGGAGAAACTTGCACCTGGGACTGCCCTGTTCCAGGTGAAGCCATGAGACTTTTGAATATAAAGGAGTCAGCAAGAGGGTTATAAATCTCCTTTTCTTGGATGAGTTTCTCTGTGCTCTGAGAATGTTTCTGGCTTAGGCCCTTAGGTCCTGCGAGCCAGGTAGGCAGGGAAACCACCTAGTTTGCAAATCCAGTCCATGGTGGAATGAGAAAAGGGGTGGAACACCTTGGCAACATGAGCCTGTTGAAGAAGAGGGTTTTACTGGAAGAATGGTGGCTGTGGTAAATCTTTTGGCCTAAAGATATAATGTGAGGTGAGGTTTGTGGACAGTCAGTGGCTTTATTTAGACCAAGCAATATCACTGAATAAATTAGGTAGGTGTTTTAGGCAAATAAGCCCCAAACATTTCTTTTTTTTCAGGCTTTCAACAAACTCAGAAATATTTCATGTTAATAAACAAACTATGGTATTCTATGTTAGTCTAAATTTAATAACTTTTGTTGTATAATCTAGTCTAAAGGAAAGACAGAAAGTTTTGGAAACCTAGGTGTCTGCAGGGTCAGGCAAAATTTGGCTATTTTGGGGGTCTAAATCTTCACCTTTGGCTTCTGCAAAATTTTTTAAAAGCTGTGGCTTTGACTTTTTAACACAGTTTATCAGCAAAAGCATGAAGCCAGTAGCTGTACCAGTAAAACACATTAATCAGTGCTGTTCAGAGTTCCCATCCTCCACGAGAGGAGCATTAGGGACAGCACAGGGAAGGATGACGGTTAGAAGCAGATGGTGAGTAAACTGTTAAGAGTCCAACTTCATTAGCATTGCTTTGACAGATTAATGGTGCCCTGAAATCCTGCCAGGTAGGCTGTTGCCAAAGGTGCCATCTGTGTGGAAAAGCATACACATCAAGAAATTCAGCAAGGAAAAAAAAAGTGGTAAAAAAAAGGAGCAACTAGCTTTGTCAGTTACACCCCAAGTTATTTCCACCCACCATGTGCTGATGGATAACCAAAAAGCCATTAGTAATTATAAAAAATATTGAATTATATTAAAAAATAAAAATTATACTGGAATGTCATGCTCGGTACTTTCAGGCAGTAGGTCTCCTCAATGAATAAAATAGTATCTTCTATTATCATTTTTATGTTGTCAACAACATCAGCATCATTGTATTTATTATTTTTACCATTGCTTGCAATGTGGACACACCTTGAAGGCCAATTGCTCTATGACTTTTCATTTCAGTGGTAAGAAGTAAACCCTGCCCCAGAGAGTTTAGCACAACATTTTTCAATTCCATTCTAGTTTAAATAGAAATTGTTTCTATTTAGTTCCCATTCAAGCCAATACCTGTTTCATAATCAGTTTGATAACCCTGAAAGAGTTTGACAAGTTTCACAATCAAAAAGTAAAACATGTAGAAAGAGGAGAGTTTCAGGGGGTAGAAAAAGATGAACAAGGCTTCATGTGGGGGACCAAAGTAGAAACCCCATCTTCCCTCACAAGTCCTTTGCATTTGTTGTATAAGAAGTATTTTTCCTAGCACCCTGTAGCTGTGTGAGAGCAACTGAAAGTTTGGTGCTGCACTGGATTAGGAACACGAATGTTAGCAATTGTCCTGGTGGTGGAGTAAGAGGTGTCACTTAGAAGAGCTAAATATCTCACAGTTCTCCTTTCCTCCTTATTCACTTCACCTGCAAGTAAATCTGTTCCTAAACATGATTCATTTCTGTATAACAAGATACAACAGTGAGATTATTTCAGAAATCTCATCAGGCATGCTGGGTTTCAGTGCATTATCTCTGATAACAGGAGTCAAAGATCCAAGCTCTTCCCACTGGAGCCAATTTGTAGAGCTCTCACCTGCAGCATGATCAAAAAGCCTGTGGGCTACATCAGCCTTGCCCAAGGTTTGCAAATCTGCCCAACCTTGTGGTGTAGGACCAAGGATGGAGGCTGTATGGACTAGGAAAATATGGGGAAGGCAGAGGAGGAGGAAAATGCCAGTGTGACCTTTTTATTTAAGTAACAGAAACCAATCCAAGTGAAGAACATCTTGACTCCAGGCTCTCTTACCTAAATTAGGTGTCTCCATTCAGGTGCCTAATCAGGTGGTGTTTAAACACCTATTTTTGTCCATATGAGAGAGATTCAACTGACCTAATGTGTGTGGTCCACCTTTCCAACCATGGGCTCTTTCTGGCATTTTCAATAGCCTGGGGTACCAGAAACAATGAGAGAGGGCCTGAGGACCTCTTATAAGTCCCAAGGTAAATATGTAAGGCCTATGAGGGTATCAGATATGTCATGGTTTCTCAAGTATCGGTGTGGGCAACTGAGTCAAGTCTGTGTTCATGTAATTATACCTCTAAATGTACTCGTATGAATCTAAAGCTAAATAACATCAGCCTTGTGCTGACAGAAGATTTTGTAGGGCAAAAAACCCCCCCAACAACTGAACAAAACCAAAATCAAACTTTATTTAAATAGTACACTTCAGTTCGGCAGGTCGCGCTCAAGATGAAATATTGGCCCAGATTCCTGACTTTTGGCCCAAACAGGTTTCCAGTGTATGCCAACCTTGTGCAAAGTGCTGGGGAGTTGAACACCAACCCAACCTACATTCCAATAGCAGCTAAGCAAAATTTTAATCAGTCAGTGATGGCAACAGAGAGAAAGAGTAGATGGAAAGGGTGATACCAGAAAAGGAGGCTGGTAATATTGATGACATATAATTATGTGCCATATTAGCAAAGGCTGGGCAGGTGGGGCGGTATCCATTACAAATGTTGTCTGTGTTTAACATGTTGGTGAAGTCTGAGTCACTTGCACAATGTTGACCGTGACTTCAAGTAAGTTTTAACCAAGCTCAGTTGCGTTCAAGGCTTAGCTCTCGATTCTCCACCTTCCTTAAGAATGTTCTCAGATCTCACCAGCCTCAAACCCAGCTAAATCCATGTATTAATCACAGCTAGCTGGCATGATGCTTCATGCAGTTTTTCACAAGTTGTGGTGAGAATATTCACGGATTCAGCCAGGCTTACCAAAAATTTCCCAGGAAAGAAAACACAGAGAATGTCCAAAGTTCATGTTAATGTTGATTCACGGCATATTGATTTTCCAAGGAAGCAATAAATCTCCTGTGGATTTAATATTTATTCTGACCTATCCTTAAGAACCATGAAAAAGAATTGAATGGAATTAACTATACTCCATTACAGTAATCTTTCAGCAATGTTTTTGCCTTCATGCTAAATTAGCAATGTCTGCAATGTTTTTCAATTTATTTTTAATATGGACTAGCTTAGACTAAGTCTAGATTTGCAATTTACATACTCCATTGTTTGTCTAAGGAAAGCCAGTTTAGTTATTCTTATGCTTTAAACTGTTGAGGTTATTTTTACTTCTAGAATACTGCACATGCTCAATTTAGTTTGCTAGCAGACTCCCCAAATTGTATTGATATTGCAAAATCATATTTTAAAAAAACCCCTAAAGGTTCATTGAACATTAGAGACAATGTGGAACTGAGAACAAGATGTTATACTGATGTTTTGTGTAATACAGACTATTAAGTTTTCCTTGGCTATTTTTATACTGAGTCTCATAATTGTGATAACAGTAAGGAATCTCAGTCTTCTGAAGTCTAAAACTTAGGGAAGGGACAAGGGAAGACTTGAACTTACAGCTGAGGGGGTAGTATTTGAAACTCTTTCAGTGGATCTTGTTCATATCTGTCCATGTGGAACATTTTTCATGTTCACATCCACAGATACTCTGGGCAACATGTACCAGTGCCTCACCACTCACACAGGGAAGAATTTCCTCTTTATCTCTCCTAAGTTAAGATTTTGCCATTTGTGAGTCTAGACTGTGAACCCTGAAAATGCTTGCAGACATTCAGAAAGAAGTGGTTGCTTGGATAAAATATTCCCAGATCTGTAGGACTCTGGTAAAAGAAGACACACCAGAAAAACATCAGAAAAATGAAATTGTCTGCATCAATTTGAAGGCTTAGCCTGCCTTACTAACTATCTATTTATTTTCCATTGGCATTTTTATGCATTGAAAAGAATGCCAAAATACTGATGCATATCAGATTATCTGATACGATGTTCCTCAGATAACACATGCACTGTACTGCTCTATGTTTCAGTAACAGAATATTCTGGGAGTGGTCTCCCAGAATGTCACTTATTCAGGATTTTCAGTATCCAACATAGATTCTTTTATACCTTTTGAACTAAGGAGACAGTTTCTTTATTTTCTTTTTTTCTTTTTTTTTTCCTTTTTATAATTACTTGAGGGTTCATCTTTCTCCTTCTTCATTTCCCCCTGGTTTTGATGAGAATAGTTTCTGTACCTCCACCTCTCATTTATTTTCAATTTCTGAAGCTCAGGTTAAGGAGTGCCCACACCCAAACAACAGTGACTAAGACTTTGAAATAACATGAGGCATCTTTAACTTATTCTCAAAACGTGTAGCAATGAGTGAGGTGCAGCCTGAAGAAATTGGGTGAGACAATTTCCCAAGTAATGAATTAATAAATGTTGCAACGCTCGTTAGTGCCAGCCAAAATCTCAACTTGGCATGTTAGAACGTGATTAGAGCTCTCCTTGCAGCCACCTCTGCTTTGCTGGACAAGGTTCTCCTATTGTATTCAACTAATGGTAAAAAAAGGAGCATTTTTTATCTAAGTTATGCTTTAAAATAAATACTGAAGAGGAAATTCACAGAGCAATAACTGGAATAATACTCCAGGATTAAACTGAGGCTGAAGTATGTGCCTGTTTCCAAGAGCAAAGCTTCAACTACTCCAGCTGACATTGGAAAGTACTTATCCATGTACCCATTTACCATCATTAGAAACCACCATGTAAGTTTATCAGGAATGATTTTTCAGCCTCCTGTAAGACAGAATAACATACAACCCACACCCACATTTGCTAATTGCTGATCTAATTTTAGCTATTTTAAATTTGGATATTTAACCTAAACTAGCTATCCAAAGTGCCTCTACAGGTGAGAGACAGAGAGAGGGACACCTTCAAACACAAACCACTCTAAGTTTCTGAGATTCTAATGTGTATCCATCACAGAATCTCTGGGATCCAATATGCTTAGTTTTGAAGCTGAGATAAGGGAATCACAGAATAGAATCATAGAGCAGTTTGGGTTGCAGGTGACCTTAAAAATAGCTTGTTCCTACCCTTTGTATTGGGCAGGGACACTTGTCCCTACACCAGCTTGCTCAGAGCTCCATCCAGCAGCTCCAGGAAGGTGTAGTTATAAAAAATCAGCTGTTAAATTTTGAGATAGATGTTGTCTCATGGTGAGAATATCCCATTCCCTGCAGTGAAGCACAAACACAGAGATCAATGTGCCCTCTCAGGGAGCTTAGGGAAATATTTGTGTAAAGAAATAAAGAAATGTCACCCACACACTTGAGAAAATTCACCATTTTATGCAACTGCATATGTCTTCCAAGAGAAGGTTGCACTTTATGATCTTGGGAGTCTTTTCCAAGATTGGTGATTCTATGAGTCTATATTTATGAGACTGTGTGATTGAGGCTGAATGACTAAATCGGACCAAAGGATGGCTCAGGGCAGAATCCCTTGGGATGGTTAAGAATATCTTCATTGCCTTAGAGGGCCTGACTTTTCCAGGAGACCAGGGGCTTTTGTGAATGCCTCCTCCCTGACTTGAGTTCATAGGATTCAAATTCTGAATCTAAAATATGAACCAGGATCTTCTGAGTTTCTAGTCAGGCTCTGGAAATCAAGGTCCAGGAATTTGGGATTTTGACTCTTCATCTCCCCGGTAGGACTTAGGCACTTAAGCCTCCCTAGAAATCTATGTCTCAGGACTTGAGCCACCAAAGCACTGAGATGCACACATATTTTCACAGGAGAACGTTGGCTTTCCCATGTTTTTTGTGATTCATGTTAAGCATACGCTTAAGGGCCTTCCTGGCTTGGAGTCTGAAAAATATATCTCCTGAAGCCAAATTTTCAACAGCTGCCTGTCATGGGGGAGGGAGGGAGACTCCAGCTCTGGCTACCCAACTTTATCCCATCATATTTGGTGTCAGAGGCCTTCTCACTTGCAAAACAAAACACAAAATAGTCAGGAACGGGGCCCTTGACATGCCTGGTATTTTATCTTCTCTATCTCTAAGGAAGGGATATTAGTCCTCACTTCTCAACCTCAGATGGTTGTTGTGAAGATTAATTAGTTAATGCTTTTACAGCACAGAAAATGTAAAGTGCTACTATATAAAAGTATTATTAAGTGCCTGCAGGGTCTTGCTGTCTAATGTGGCTGAATGGGAGAGGCTCTGAACCATGGAGATTAGGCAATTTTAGAATAGTTCTTTTCAAATTGCATTATTTTTAACTCTTTGTTGTTCTAATGTTCTCTGAACAGGTTTAGGAGATATTACCCTATTCATCCTATTCTATTTTCTTTAACACTCACTTTAAATAAACACAAGTCATAGGTTTTTATCTGCATACAAAGTATTGGCTTAAATAAAGGTGTGATTTTACACCAATTTCATTTATCCTAATCCTTTTATTTCAATTTTAAATTAAGCTTATTCCAGTTTGGCATAAGCTGATTCAGAACAAGTTTACGATAAACTGAGATAAGCCACTCTAAAACTGAAATTAGTGTGTCCACTTAGGGATTTGCTCTAGTTTAAGCAAGGCTATGAATTTGAACACAAATTATAGTGGTATAAGCTAGAAAATGAATTTACAGCTTGCAGATGATTAAGCAGTACCTGCTAATGCACTTAACCTTGAGCACCTCCTCTCCAAAAAACTTAATTTTAATCCACAGATAACCTAGCTGCAAATACTGCCCTACTTAAAACAGGGTGAAAACATGTACATGTTAAATCACAAGATCATGGAGTAGTTTTGCTTTGGAAGGAACCTTCAAGATCATTGTATTCCAACCCTTCTGCCATGGGCAGGGACAGTTTCCACTAGACCAGGTTGCTCAGAGCCTCGTCCAGCCTCTGAAGCAGTCAGGACTTGACATATTACCAATGAGAATGAGAGAAAGAGGGAATATTTTTAGGGAAGGACTATCGCACAGCTTGGCCTGCAGTCCTCCACCTTGAAGGTATGCCAGAGAGGACGGAGCAGGGTTGGCCACCATCCAGCTTCAATGTTGTGTGTCTAACTGCTCACAAACTTCAAATTCACTCTTCTTGCTCAATCTTATTTGTGTGTCTGTGTGCTGCCTTGGCTGCCTTGCATCCATGCAAACGTGTGCATGGACATGCTCTGGATTGCTGCTGTCCCAGTGAGTCACTCTTACCCTAATCAAAATTGTGGCCATCAACACTGCTTTTGTCTTAACACCAGTAATTGCACAACTGATAGACTGACAAGAGGTTGATGGAAATTCAAATGTATGCAGGGGTGTTAACAGAAAGGGATGAATGTGGCTTGTTCTGCTACAAGAGCAAGAAAAAATTAGTAAAGAAAAAGAGAAGTTAAAGGAAAATAGAAGGGAAATTAAATAAAGAGAGAGAGAAAAAAATAATTGTTTTGTTCCTTACATCAATATTAGCAATAGACATACTATGGATAAAATTAGAGAAAACACAGTGAAAATTCATTTTGGTCTCTAATTTTGGATAATATTGGGTCAAAATATATCTGATATAAAACATTTGAATCAAATGTTCAAAAGGAATCAAAATTGCATTGCATGTGAAAAATCTACATTTTCCTACAATATGTATTTCTACTTCTCCTTAATGACTCAATTTTTTTGTTACCTGGTGTCTGTCAAGTACTGATAAACATGATTAGCAAAACAAATAGGGGTATTAAAAATTTTCCCCTTCACTTAATTTTTTATTTCATTCAATACAGACTGAAGTTTTTATAAAATCAAAAAACCTAAATTTAGGCTCTCAAAACCTTATTTAGAAACTTAAGTGAGAACCTTATTTAGCAAAGATCATAAGCACATGTTTAAATTGATCCTGGTTCAGGAATGTGCTTAAGTATATGCTTTAATCTGATTAAATATGTGTTTAATGTTAAACACATGTTGAAATGCTTTGCTGAATTGTGGCCTGATTTTCAAAAGTGTGAAGTACCTTGAACATCTCATTAAGGTCAAGAAAAGCTGCATGTCTTCATGCTCTTACTCATCAAGGCATTTTCTTACATGTTTAATTTCAGATTTAGGAGCCTAGCCATTTTTTTTTTTAGTAAAATTTTGAACACAGTTTTGCTGAAGATAAACACAGTAACATCTGGATTCATACCTTATCTGAACTATCTACCACTAATGAGTTTTCAAAGTTGGACTGAAGGACTGAAAACTTCAGCATAGCTTCAGTTTGTTTGGTTTTCTTTTGTTTTTGTTTTTAAAATGTAATTTTTAGTGCTCTCTGTTTCCATTTGGAAAGCCTCTGCTCTTTCCAGTCCCAGCCAACACCAAGAAGTGAAAAAGTGTGTGAAAAGAACTATTACTACTAACATTATTAAGTGCTGACAGCATTCTGAGCTCAGTACAAGACACGACTGAAGGCAGACCCTTCCTTGCACTTCTTACTCACAGGTAGTCTGGATTAATTTCAAATTCCACATGGCTTTTCAGGGTGGTTTGTATTTTATCTGAAATAGTTTTCCTTTTACTAAGAAAAACAAAACGATAGTTTAGGCTTAGAAAGATTTTTTCCTCCCATATTCTAAGATTATAACAAATTAAAGGCCAGCCATGTTTTGGCTTCTAAAACTTCTAAAAGTCTGCTCAATCCTATTACTCTTTTTGCCATTGTACTTAAGAATAGAAACACTGGCTTTTAAAGAGCTTCTCACCACATAAATATATAAATAAGCAGGTTCTTGCATTATGTTTTTTCTTCACAAGGAACATTCCCATAACCTTCACCCACGTATTTTGCTTTACATCAATAGCAGCTTTCCTCTTGACTCAGAAAATCTTTAGATCTAACCTAAAAGCCTTTCTGCAGCTGAGCCTTGCTAAGGGGAGGTATATCTAAGCCTGTTCCCACCTGCTTATATTCACTGTTTTCTTCCAGCCCCCTCCCTTGTTAGGAAGGTATTTCTCACTTCTGGCCCCCAACATACACACACAAAACGCGACATCAGGGCAGCAGCTGCCTGATCAGGCTTTGTTAAAGTGCTGTGGAGAAGAAATTCCTGCTTGCTTTTGAGCAGACCTGGGAGATGATGTAGCTGCACCATGATACTGATGCAGCTCTGCATTTGTGTTGAAACCAAACTACTCAGGAGCAGTTTAGGCTCTGGTGTGACTGCAGAGTTTGTGACACCAACCTGAGCCCAGCTTCAGCTCAGCCTGGGTAGCAAGGCTCCTTTCAGCCCCACTCTGTGCCATCCTCACTGCAGCCTCACATCCTCTACTTTTGCTTCTGTGTCCTTTGGTCTCTCTTTTAGATCAGGAGCCAAAGTGAGAGATGTTTCTTCTTTCTTTCTGACAGAGGCAGGATGTTCTGCTCTTAGGTTAACTCTGGAACAAGCCCGAGCTGTTCTCACAAGAGGGATGGGGCATTAGTCCTCAGAAGAGAAGAGATGGGGTGAAAAGTCATATAGGAAGACCTGCACTTCTTTGTGGAGCAGAAAAGAAATTCCGTAGGGAAGAAGTGATTCTTAATCACCAGTGACTTCTTCCAGGAACAACTGCCCCTTCCCAAAAGAACAGATCATCTAGCAAATGCAATTTACCCCAAACTGTTCCCCTCTGCCTTCCCTGCCCCCAAATAGAAGGGCTCCTTGTACAAAATATTTAACCATGCTGTACTATGGAACAGAATTTACCTTAATAACCAGAAATTTTAAATTTGTATTTCTCAAAAACTATCATGAGGTATTGTGGGCTACAAAGGGATGGTAAATTTTTAGAGTGCAGGAATGTGGTGACAAGAATTTGGGACTCAGCTGGTACTGATTGTTACTCTGCTCCTGTGTGGGCAGAACTTGTCATGTGGCTGTAGTCCTTCAAACAAGTTACTAAATCCTTGACTTTGGTCTCACATAATGTTGACTATCTAAAATATATCTTGTCTAATTGTCCAGGCTCCCTCTACAGATAATGAAGAGAAATCCATTAGGTGATTCATCCCAGAATTATGACATTATTGACTCATTTAATGCTTGACGTCCATCTAAACACATCTGGACTACGGAGGGAATTTAGACAGCTATCTTACACTAAACATTATATTTTAGATGCCTAATATGAAATGAAGTCATCCCAAAACCTTTAGCAAGAATGCTTGGCTATCAGATCAGCAGAAGAATTGCTTTGGTACCTTTACTCCACCTCAGCTGATTCACAAGCTTGTTTCCTTATCGGGACTTGTTTTGTGTGTTCCAGATTAATGATAATCATGATAATTCTTTAGGGAGATTAAGTAATGCTCACAGTCACCATGTAATAGGTAAATACAGATATCACTGGTTTACAGATGAGGAAATAGTCAGTGAGAGTTGAAGTGTCTTGTTCTATCTAATTTAATCTTGTTTGAGTTAATCTAATCTATGTTTTATAAATAAATCATACAATCACTGTGATATGTAGGCAATAGACAGTCAAGACAGTGCTGGAGACAATACTCAGGAATTCCTAGCTCTCAGGCCTATCTTTGTCCCACAAAACTATTGCCTTAATAGCAGCAAATAGTCTTAAAAATTTCCATGAAGCATTTCTAGGTCATGTATTTTAATGCAATTGAAGTTCTGGAAACACAGCACTTCTCTTGCCTTCTCTGAAAAGATTGTTTTCAGGGCTGTTGCTGCACAGAAGAGCTGGGTATGTGAGGAAATGGATGAGAGAACTGTGTGGTCAGTGTGATTTATCCCATTCCTTGGGAGCGTTATCTGGGATAAGAAAAGACATAAATCCCTTTGAGAACAATGTGATATAACATTCATCTTAACTCTTTCCCCTAGGAGTTACAGGGATATTAAAATGCATGAAGTAAAAATATTTGTTTGAATCATTTTATTACTTCGACTTTTAATTTATTTTTTTTCCTGGATTTATTACTTTTTTTTAACAAATTATTCCTAACCAGGTAGTATTTACTCCTAGGAATTGAAATCTGTCTGTGAGATGGGCCTTTATGGAGAGTGCCCTTACTGGGAAGCAGAAGCTCAGATCTATAACTCACTTTTGACTCACATAAGAGAAAGGATGAGGTCCACTCTGCCTGAGCTGGTGCTTGCTGGAGCAAGAAGGATGAAGCTTCAATTCCCCTCGCTGGCTCAGATAAAGTGCAGATACGAACCAGTCTGGAATGAATGTTTAACCTTGGGAGTATTTGCTATCTCTGGGCAAAATCTGTTTTCTTTGGGTTTTTTTAAGTGGTTGGTTAAAGTTGGTGGTTTTTTCTGTGGAAATGGGAAAAGGTTTTGGAATCTTAGAAAGAATGTGGAGGAGAGAACAATTGTTTTATTCAGTTTATTCAGCTGGTAGCACAGATCTGATAGAGATACATTGGAAGGGAACACGTTGTAGTGCAGTTGCAGGACTGCCTTCTGGGGAGTTTCCCCAAAATACAGGGTGCAATTGGAGAGTGAAGTGCAGTTTTCATCCTGGAAATCATCTCCATTCTCAAATGAACAATTTCTTTTCTGTTCAGTTTTTTACTGAGGGTACAGCCAGTGCGGCCTTCTCTGATTAGCTCTATCTCAGAAGCACGGGGCAATCACTTCTCCACAGAAACATGTTCTACCTCTTTCAAAGCCTCTGGTTAAATTTTTATCTAAGTCATCAGATTTAGCAATTTGTAACTGATCTAATCTCTCTGCAAAATCCTTGCTCACCGAAACTGTATCCAACAGCTCTTCACTGTAAACCTTGTTGTTCATATAAAAATAGAACCGCAAATTATGTCGGTGCCTTTTCTTTATTCTCTCTCTCTCTCTTTTTTTTCAACTTCTTATGACCTATCGCCCTTTCTTTTAACCCAAATCAAACAGATTTTCAGATTGGCTTAACAATAGCACTTTATGAATCATATCACCAATTGCCAGCTATCAGACAGTGAAACAGCTAATAATGTATAATTAACATTATAGGCAAGTAATGAATCACATCATCATTGCTGACTGTCTACCACACTATTAAAAAGATAGATTTAAGTAATCACAACTACCTTTTTATTTCCTTCCCTCCTTGCCCCAAAGTGCTCTAGGAGGAAAAGGAACTTCCAGTTGTGTATGTAAGCTGTTATTTCTATCAAACAACATGATTCATCAAAATGATTGCAATAATCACTTACATAGAAAAAATCTAAGACAAGTAAATATGTTTAAGGCTTTCTGTGACATCATATTTACTGTCAACATTGTCAGTATTCAAACAAGCAATTTGCTGAGACCAAAAATATATATGAGCAGAAGGAATCAAAAATTCAGTCGAAAAACCACATTCTTGTACCCTGCAATTTGGAAAATTATTAGAATTACCTTGTTTTGCCTGGAGGGAAGGAGTTTTGGAGGGAACTTTCTTGCTCTCTACAACTGCCTGACAGGAGGCTGTAGACACATGTGGGTCAGGCTCTTGTCCCAAAAAACAGGCCATGACACAAAATGAAATGGCCCCAAGTAGCACCAGAGGAGGTTTATATTGAATAATAGGAATAATTTCTTCACCAAAAGTGTTGTCAGGAATTGGAACACCATCCCCAGAGGTGTTTAAGACGTGTGGATGTGACACTTGGGGACATTGTGGGCTTGGCAATGCTGGGTTAATGACTGGGCTCTTAGAGGTTTTTTTCCAGCCTAACTGATTCTGTGATTCCAGGATTGTCAGGCTCCAGCACGCAGTAGCTGTTCTCTAAGAAGTTAACACAGATAGTCTTTATACCTTCAGGTTTAAGTCCTAATATCTTTTCCAAGTAAGGCAACATATTCCAACAGCCTGTTGTTTCATGTCTTCTGTACTAAACTATATATTTATACCTACTACATATATATTTATGCCTACTATATATATATTTATATACAAACTGCATATACTTTTATGGCCCTTTTTTTTAATTATTTTTTTTTCCTTTTGCCCCAGTGTTTTTTTTTTTTTTTTTTTTTTTCAGTTTTGGCCAATAATTCTACCCAGATCTCAGGATCAATATGGTGGTTTTTCAGCTCATGTTTCATGGAAAATAGTGATGATGCTTTGGAAATCTTCTTTTCCTGCTCTCCCCACACAGTTCACCTTTTGTTCCAACTGGAGAAAAGTCACCAGAAGCTCTACCACAGCTATTAATACATTTTAAACTGGCATTTCAGGAGAACCATGTCAATAAAGCCCTATATAATATATGAACTAAGCCTGGGGAAGAGTGTCTGCCAAGCAGTTTCAGTGACCTGTTTGCATCATTCAATCTGGTCAGTGGAGGAGCAACAACCAAAGGTAATGATAAAGCTGCACAATATTAATTTTCACTGACCCTTAATGCAACCCAGGAACTCACCTTGTTAAGACTATTTACACAAAAGTTAAACAGATATTTACATAAAGAGAATCCGGCTCTTTTCAGTCCCTTGTATGGTCTCAAGCATCATAATGATTATTCTTCCAAATAGGCATCTTCCCACCATCCCTCACATTTGGAAATGTACTTATCTTGCAAGAAGGTAGAGGAAAAATCCCTTCTTGACGGAAGTCAAGGGTATTGAAATGAGGTTCTCTGCGTCTGTGGCAAATGTTTTTGATAACAAATTAACTTTCCCCCTATGTATTTTTTTTTAAAGTATTCTAAAAGAAATGTTGATGGAGACATTTTAAGGTTTTTCAACAAACACATTCAGGTTTGGTTTTTTTTTTTCCCCATGGAAAATAAAGAAAGCTGTTTTCAGGTACTTTCGTTATATTAATATTCTAGTATTTTTTCCTTAATATCTCCTCCAGTTTTCACTACTTCCTTCTGAGCAATTCTTCCCCTACCTTTATTTCTACTTTGGCAATGAAAAAAAACAAAAAACCCTAGAAAATTTGGATGAGGCTTACTGAGTTAAATCCTCATAGTCTCACTTTTTTTGTAATGGAAACACCTGCAGAAGGAAGATCCTCTGATTTAGCTCTTCCGAAGATGCCTATAGCTGTCCTTTGAATACAGAGAATGCCTATGGCAACTGGTGTAAATGTAAATACATAAAGTTTCATAGTAGCAATACCACCCAGAAATGAAAACTTGAAATAAACTTGATATTCCCTTCTCCTTTGATACTTTTTTCCCCTCCATTTGCAAGCCAAAGTATAAATGGGGATAAAACATGAGAGAAGAGCTTGAAAAATAACTGGTATTCAAGTTGCTAAAGAGAACTTGGGAACAAATTCTTTTGAAGATTTCCTTTAGCTAGACATTTTAAGATCCTAATAACAGCAAGAAGCTCAAAGAGCATGTGTCACAAAAACCACTAAGTGTGTAAATATTAATTACATATAGCTCAGCAAAGGTGTGTATCTGATTCCTGCACCATCAGTTAAAGGGGTCAATCATGAGCAAGATGTGAACTCATTTTTTATCCTGAGTTTAAGAAGGCTTGAGCGTATAAGACTCACTTTCTAAAAGTTTATATTGACCATGTGGAAGACACAAAATATAAAGAAAATGGGAAACAGGATCCTGAGTTGGTGTTACAGCATTTGGGCTGCTGAGCTGAGCAGGAGCAGGTCTGGATTACAACCTCTGTTCCCAGGCTTGTTTATGTATTTTACATTAGGCAGCCACTGAATAAAGTAAATCTGGGAGCTGTGCCAGGGGTTGTCCACACCCAAACAGTTGCAGAATTGGGACCTCAGTGTTTCCCACAGATGTGTTTGTCAGTTTTTCCATGAAAAAAGTTGAATTTCCTCCTATAGTGTCAGTCACTTTTTCTGCCCCAGCAGCATTTGAAACAACATAAATAAGGGTGTTTATTTACATTATTATATGAATTATTTTCCCCAGTGATAACATTTTAGGTATTTTGTTGATATTGTCCCCATTTCCTGGGCTATTTGATAGATATGTTGATATTATTCCCATTTCCTGGGCTATTTGTCAGATATATTTTTCCTCTTGAACTACAGAGTAATTTATTGCTTCATGGAATTATAACTTCCAAAACCCAAACTAACTCTAGTGACATTTCCCTTTAAGAGAAGCCTCCCACATGTTACCAAATTACACTTCAATATGTTTCACTGAATTCAAATAGCATTTCTGGTCTTGGTCAATGTACAATTGAGTTGCCTGCTGGGAAAAAAAAATCAAGCTAGTATAAGTGTCAATTTTGAAGTAATAATTATAGTTTTATGCAGTAACGTATTTATTATATTATCAAATTAATACACCTTTTAGCATGTCAGGGTCTGTGGGTAATTATAGTTTAGCATTGTGGTAATAATTTGTATGATTTATGTTACCTATGGAGCAGAACTGAAAGCCAAAAAGCTGTCTGGCATAATTACTGTTAAGAGGTAAGATCAACAGATATCCCCAGCCAAAAGAACACAGCCCTAAGGGTAGCAGACTCAAACAAGCAGAAGTCACCTCAGGTATTTGCTTTGCAGCTTGCCTTTTCTCACCTGAGAGATGGCCCACCCACTGTTCCAGGCTGTCTTAGCAAGAATTGGGTGCTTTTATGTTGCTGCTTTTCACTGACCTTGAAGTTCTCATTTTAAATTGAGACACAGGAAAATGGCAGAGAGGGACTCTTTGCAAGACCTAACTCTTCTGAAATGTGGAGAAAAGGGTTTTCTGTGAGATGAAAGCGGGTGAATTATTGTGGCTTCTCTACTTTCCATTGATTTGGGCACAGAAAACAATTTTTTTGTTTGTGCCTCGGCTCTTGCTTTTTATTATTTTTTGTTCTAAGCGCTATGCAAACAGAACAGAAATACTCTTTACACGAAAAGTCTAATAATTCTATACAGTTAAAATTTATTACTGTTAAAGCAGATTCATAAGTGACTTAACAGCATGACTAGAAAGAGGCTGAAAGTTGCCACGTGTTCCCCCCAGTTTCTGTGTATTTATGCAAATAAATGCATAGAAATGCAAAGTCTACCCTCATCTCCCTCATCTCCTTTCAAAGCTCAGACCTCCTCTGGCAAATACTTTGGAGTTTTTTTTCCTCCCTGAAATAAGTTTTCCAGAAATTTTACAGAAAAATAGAAATATCTCAGGAACAATCAAAAAATCTTGCTGCTAAAACCATGGTCACACTGTCCAGTCAAAACTGTAAAAGTGTCTTGATTCCTTCTCCCCTCCCTCCTCAGCAGTGCCCTTCCAAATGGAAAATGAACATCTGGTATCGTGTTCTGTGAGGGTTGCAGACTCAAGCCTCAGATGATGAAGGTTAGGAACAAAGGCCAAGATCCACAAAGCTATTTAAATATGTAATTCTAATTAATTTATATGTACCTGATCCTGAAAACATTTATGTATGTACTCAACTTTCACTGGCCCTGTGATCTTCCTGGAGTCAAAGACATTACTCACCTGCTGAAAGAGGTCTGTGAATTGAGGTTCAATGAGGAAATATCAGATGGAGAAGGTCCTGCCAGCAAGTCCCTCATTTATTAAATTACAGAATGTCACAAATTTTGCCTGATTTTTGGGAGGAAGAAGTTGTTCTTTTCCTTCCTATTCTTGCACCACTTTATTTCTGGAACTCTGTCCAACTAGAGGGAAAAGTAGCAGAAAAGCCCCAGGTACTCATTGACCCTGTTCTACATTTTCCATGGCAGCACGAGCTGGCTGTGAAGGGGCTGGAACCAAGCCTGAGAGGAGGATATAATGGTGGAATTCATTTCACACAGTCTTGTGTATCAAAAGGTTAAATGTCTAAATCTGAGCTAGGCTCTCCTCAGAGGTGGCAGAGACACATGGGGAGCTCCAGGAAGTGGCCAATCCAGTCTCTCTTAGGCACTCATGATGGGATAAGAGGAATTACACTCTGGAGATGCCCATTTCTCCCCACAAAGGGAACTTGGAGTGACAAGCTCAGACTTAGTTGTTTAGTTTTAAGAAGTCCAAGTCAGGGCAGATGAATTTTACCTCAAAGGCTTGGAGTGTTTTCCTGAAACTCAAACCAGCCTTTTGAAGTTCCCTCTTCATCCTTATAGAACACAGGTGTGCCAATATCCAATTTCTCATGTTTTTAATTCTATAGGAATAAAGTTATGTGTGTCTGGATGTGTATGTATATACTTAATGGCTACACTGTCAAGTTGACCTTCAGCAAATAATTAAAACATATTTTAATCCTGCTGCATAATGTTTCTGTTGGCAGGGACCCTGAGGAAGGTACTCTCCTCCAAGGAGGCAGCTGGTGGATTTCTGCCCACTGTGCCATCCTTACACAACGAATGGGAGCTTAAGTAGCTTTTAGGCCACCCTACAGCTTGATAAGGCTGCTATGTTGTATGGGGGTAATTAATATAAGACCTCCTCTTGGGCAACTCTTATGCCTTTATCTTTGTTTACCTCCTGGAACTACTTCAACTGATGAATGTCATTAGCTATTGCCAATAGTTATGCAATATCCCATGGCATGATCCTAATTCCAACCTAGCCATTGAAGCTCTGAGGAGTGGAATTAGCACTTAAATGTGCGTTCACATGGCCTGAGAAATCCATACCTTCAGATAAACCAGAGTTGTAAACAGTCTGATGAAGCAGAAATGCTTTTGAATGATCAAGAAATTAGAACAATTTAACAAGTAAGCCCTATTATTACCTATTATTTCTTTCTTTTCCATGGTTGTTAAATATCTTTCCCATGTGATTTCCTTACCTGGAAGATGCAGAAACTTGAATGCAGGAATTGCTTGGCTGAGGAATAATGCCAACATAATGGAACACATAAAACTGAAGCAGCCAAGTCAGTGTAAGTCATTTCCCAAGCCTGATGCGTGTTGGATAACTCACACAACAGAATGGAGCTGGTTGGTCAGGGCCCTTTTTAAAAACAAACAAACAAACAAAAAACAGTCAGTCTCAGACAAAGAATCCCATCGTGCTTTGCCATGCTAATTTTTGAAGAAGCACATAATTATTTTGTTACCACTGATGTTGGCCAGGTATGAGGGACTTTGAGGTGGTCTCAAATCAGGTCAAAAATCCTATTCCTTAATAACTGAGCTCAGGTGCTCTTTCCAGCACTCACTGTCTATTCTGGGAGATAGGATGAGTAACTTAACCTTATTTCCTCAAGTAATAATCAGAATGATATACTTAATGGGAATAATAGTTGTCTCACCTGCCAGACAGGGAGAAGGTGCTGGGAGAATTAATTAGTTTGTGAAGCACTTTGAAGATAAGTGCCACGTTATTAATAAGTAAAACCCACTGCACTTAGATACAACTTGCAAGTGATTGTATTATATTACAGTGCTTAGATAACACAAAGATAGTTGCCTTAGAAATACCAATAGATGATAGAGACTGTAAGAGACAGATAATCACCAGATTTTTGGTGTTTTCATTTTGTCTCACAGTTTCTACTGGCTTAATGATATTTGGGTCCTAAAAGATGTTCCAATAATGTAAATCATTACCTGTATTTTAAAGATGTCACAGAGAAAGGAAAAATCGTGGGGAATGGTAAATAAATATAGCCCAAGATTAAAAAAAAAACCCTCTCCGGAACCTCTTCCAACTCTGTGATGTGTAATCTTTAAAAATAGTTGATTAACTATTAATTGATTAATGATCAACTCAGATCATTAAGTACAGTTCTGCTCACTGAGGTTGTCTACCATGAGTTGGAGTAGAGCTCAGAGGATGAGTGAATAGTGTTCACTAAAGAGAAACATTGTCAATGGTGAAAACTGGCAAGAACCAGTCTCCTATCAAATATAATTAAGTCACTGAGTAAGGAAGTTTAGCAACTTCTGGGTCAGCCATGTGATCCTGTGATGTGAATTAATACTCTGGTAGTGGGAGCTGCAGGGTATTTTACATCTGGAAGATTGACAAAATATGCTTGGAGGAGAATCAGTAAATATGTGAAAGTAAGTGAGTTAATGTAGAATTATTTTTAGCTTTGATTGTCAGGGAGGCCACTGGCCTCTAAAGAATAAAAATAAGTGGAAAGCTAAAATCTCAAAGGAGGAAGATAAGACAGGGCTGGTAGTGAAGGCTCCTGATTCTATCCAGGAGCCCTGACTCTTCTTGTGAATAAGGAAGTTCTTTGGCAGTAATACAGAATTTTTTGTCTCCATGTGGCACTGCATTATTGTGCTGTTACTGAGAAATGTCCATGACATGTTTACAATACAAACATGTTTCAGCTTTCCCATCAGGCAACATCCCCAGCTGGAGAATCAAAGAATCATGTAGGAAGAAAGGAATCAAGGTTAGAAAGGACCTCTAAGAGCATCAAATCCAACCATTAACCCAGGTTCACTACTAAACTCTGTTTCTAAATACCCCATTTAGATGTTTTCTGAGGACTTCTAAGGATGGTAATTCCAGTACTTCCTTGGGCAGCCTGTTCCAATACCTGACCACCCTTTCAGTGAAGAAATATTTCTTAACATCCAATCTAAACCTCCCTTGGCAGGTCTTGAGGCCATTTCCACTTGTCCTATCACTTGTTACCTGGAAGTAGAGAACTACCCCCACCTCACTATTACTCTCCTTCAGGAGAGATAACTGGAGGATTTCATGCAGCTGATGAAGTTTACTTCCAGTTTTGGGTGTGATGTGGGGCTTTTGCATTCTTCACAGCCTCTTCTAATTTCTTAAAAGAAGAACTTTTACATATGTATAAATATATATGTGTATGTATTTATAATGAATAATGTGAAACTACAAGGCCTACAAAATTAGCATGATGCTGGAAACTAGGGGTACCCAGACCTGCATAGAGACAACAGGAATATCCTAATCCTCTTGTTCCTAAAAATCTGGAGAGAAATGGGCTTTTTCTTGGCTGAGCAATGCAGGACTTATGACACCACCTCAGCAGCACTGGCAGCACACAGGAGAGGGCAGTGCCATACCCAGACAATGACAACTCTATTTTCTTTGAAAACAGGGAGACTGGGGGTCGTAAAAATCAACTGAAAGCCATTTCTGTTCCATTCTCTGCTGAATATGGGGGTGTAGCTGCCATCAATGTTAATGAGTGATCACGTGCATTGGAAGAAGAACATCCTCTTTTGTGAAGGCAAGATGAAAGCCTTTTATAAATATGACCTACTGGTGAAAAAGGCATCCGTTCAGATCAAACCTATGGGTTTATAGTGATGGGTTAGATTTTTTTTTTTCTTAATACAATACATTTTGTTAAGAAGAAGGATTAAAGTATTTGCCAAAATGATTTGTGTTGACAAAATGGCTTAGTACATTTGGCAGATTTATTTTATGAAGCAGAATAAATTAAGGTGTCTCGTAAAAAATGTGGGTTATATCCAGTGAAACAATTTCAAGTATTTCAGAAACTCTATTTTTATTCACTTTGCAAACGTGCTTAGTTGAACTGCCAGTCACTGTTACATTTCCATTTCCAAGCAATTAATTAAAATCCCAAATCAGGTTTTTTCTTGATCATGCCAGCAGGAGTTGGTTGCCATGGTAATAGGACGATCAGTAGCATTTGGGAGGGAGGAGACGGAGAAGAAAACATTCTGTATTTGGGCTTTTATTGTTGAAACACAAGTGCAGGTCTGGAGGAGTGTGTTGGCTCATCTCTGCCAGCCTGTGGCCCCGATGGTGACGGCTGGAAGTGAGAGAGGGTTCTCAGGATCACACTATTGTCAAGGATATCATTTGGTCCAATGTAGAAATCATTAGTGAAGCTTTTTCAGTCCTGCAGTCTACAGGTAGCAACTGTGAATGCAGCTGATCACAGAGAGTTTCAGAGGTGGTAAGGAGGATTTTTCTATCTGTAATTGCCCACATTTGCAGAGAGCTATCACATGTAATGGGTTTTCTCCCCCACAGGCCTGAAAACCTTTAGATTTGGAGCTCATTTTCAGACAATGCTCAAGATCCATGGTGGTTTGTAAGAGCCATTTTATATATAGGTTTAAGAAAGGATTAATGGTGCAGTTAGAGTTGCAAGGTTTTATGGGTTGGTGTCAGGGGCAGGTGATTAGGAGGAGAATGTATGGCAAACAGAGAAGGAGGAAAGGGGCAACAGCTTCTTGTCTGAGGCAGGAGTGGAAAATGGAGTCCTTCCTGAAGGAGGAGATAGGTCCAGGATAGGGCTGAGGGATACTCCAATTTTATCTAGTGGGTGGCACTCCTGCCCATGGCAGGGGCCTGGAACTTGATGGTCTCTGAGGACCCTTCCAACCCAAGGCTCTTTATGATTCTGTTATGATTCAGAGAGGGAACAGCCTGTGATTTAACAGCCATTTATTTCTACTGCGTGAAACCAGACTTTCTTCCAGCAGCAGAAAATGTGCCATGTCCATCAGATGAAATCCAAACATCCCACTGAAGCTGGTAGAAATACTCCCATGGATGTCTCTGGGCTCAGGATCAAGCATGTGTGTCCAGGGATGCACTTGGATCAGTAGACAGTTAATCTCTGAATACTGGTCTCTTTTCTGACTTGGCTGCTAAGATGCCAAATCTGTTCTACCTTTTGATTTGATATGATACTGCATGCTGACCTCTGCATTAGTACTATTAATTCCCTCTCAGACCTGAGCTAGCTCTTTCCTCCAAAGCACCCTCAGGACTTCTCCTTCGGTGGGGATCTTTTCAACACAGTTCAGGGAATTTTATTGCTCTTGCATCCTTGGTTAGTTGTGTCTGAGTTGAACAGCATTTGCATAATCATCACAAGGATTGGGGGAAAATGGTATTCACCTTGTTCATCACCTGAGGAGAGGCACCCACCAGAGGCAAACGAACCAAATCCCACACTGGTTAGCACAGTCACACTATTGGGTTCCTGAGAGTCCTTTTCAGGCTAGAGGACACAAACATGGACAAAACACCCATTCCATCAGACCTTGGTGCTGCCATTGTTCAGCTGCTGATGGTGTGGCAAGGCAGGATGGTGCCAGGGGTTCCCTGGATCATTAGGCCACATTAATGCACAGGAACACACTGTGTCAACATATGGTGCTTGTTAAGCCCCCCATGAAATCAGGAGATTGGTAACAGAATTACAACATGCTTAGGGTTATAGGTCATGAGCCAAATTTCATCCTTATGTATTAGCTGGGAATTAATCTGAAAATAATTAGGAAAGAATCCAGATATTAAAAAGGAAAGATTTTGAGAACACTGGGATTTCATGTCTTACTGCAGCATAAAATTCCCATGTGAGAGAGAGTCTGAAAATACTGCCTGATGGCCTAATGCTTGTGGTGGAGAGGAGAGTGACTATTAAAGTTCTTTGATAAGGTCCTTACTCAGCTGTCACTTCAGAAAAGCCTCACCCAACCTTCAGATTTGCTTGCCTTGTGCTTGTGCTGTCTTTGTAGGGGCTCAGTGTGGTCGTGAAGGAGTTCAGATGGAGTTAAAGAGGCCAGCAAGGGATTTATTGATTTGGATATATCAATTTGCACTAGTCCAAACAAGTTGGGTTCAGGGTCCCACAAACTCTAAGGGCAGAAGGGCAAAAGTTGGGCTTTTGATCTTCTCTGTAGCAGGATGTAGTATAATGTAATGATTCAGGGGTGTCTCAACATGGGAGGAACGGATTTGGAAATTATTGCTTTCTTTGTCTTTTCCACCCTGAAGAACTTCAAAAACCTTTCAATAGATAGATAGATAGATAGATAGATAGATAGATAGATAGATCGATAGATAGATATAGATAGATAGATAGATATAATTCTTGTTATATGCTCATTCTGTTGTTTTCCTTGGCATTTATCTAACTCTTTGCTGATCTTAGACCCCCAGCTCACATCCAGGCACCTATTTATAGAAATCTGAAATATGGGGACTCTGACACATAGATTAAGATACCCGAGTTAGATAAAATTACTCATCATTTTACATCTTTGGTGCCACACTTTGTAGATCAAGTCTGCTTTCAGGTAGCTTGAAGAAAATGTTCAGTAGTGTTTGAAAGCCCCCCATAAATCTGAGGTATTCACATGAGGCTGGAAGAGATTCCCTTTGGAGAGGCAATTGGAGGCCAAATAAATACTGGATTCCAAGTATACCTCAGGTGACCCTCAACACTGTGAGGTGTGTGAGTCAAGTTTTAAATGACTTGATTAGACAAGATGCAGTTTTCATGTTGCTGAAATTTGGTGAACTGAGCCTTACTCTCACTATTTTTCACATTAAAGCTATGTGAAATGAGGTCCTTTTTGAGAAGCAATAATTCACTGGCAATTTGAGGTTAACAAGAAAAAGAAATGTTGATGGAACCAAGCAAGAATTTCACTATGGTGAGATTTTCAATCCAGTGATATCTCTATTTATATATATGCTCTTGTTTTTAATATGTTTTTTTCAGTTTAAAAAAAATCCTTCCTTTATTATTCAGAATATTCTTAAATACATTCAAACACAGAGCTGTCCTGAGTATGAGCATTTTTAATTCTCTTCCCTTCTTTTCATATAAATGCTACAACTAGTCAAACTGAAATCATCTTTGGAGAACATTTGTTATTTTGCTGTTGTTTCTGCTCAACAACAACAAATTTTCAGCAAGAACTGTGAAACTACAAAGACTTTTAGCAAACCATTATGCCAGCACCAGTCTGAGGAAAAAGAGTAGTCAAATATTTCCCTGAATATTTCTAGAAGTCCAAATGTCCAAAAATTGATTGCAGGCATTCACAGAGGCAGACCTGACTGAACAGATGCCAGAAGAGATTTGCTCACTAAGGTGGAGATAGAAAGCAATTTTTCACTGGAGGAATTACAGCAGTACTTTGACCACACTACCCAAGTCATTGCAAGGTGGCCAATTCTCACAGTGGGCAGAAGATAAAGGAATGGCTTACTCAGCTGGAACAAGACAAGATTGATGGAAATAAAGTTTTAGATGACAACCTGAAAATGAAGTTGATCTAAAAAGGGACGCGCCTCAAAAGACTGAAATTTCCTATGTTCTCAGTAATAAAAAGCTATTAACAAAGCATTTTTAAGAGTATTTTATCTGGTATATCATGGAATAAAGATCTAGATATAGGCAGTAATTAAAGATCAACTTTGATTTTGATAATCCTTTTTAATTGCTTTTTTAATTGTGAAATTTTAAAACATTTCTGTGAAGTGCTCTGTGGAAAAAACGCTGATGTAGAGAGATTAACTAATCAAGATTGTTCTATTCTGCTTGAATAACTAGAAAGGAACTTTGAGTGGGTAAGTGTAAAATAAATCTTCTAACTAATGTATGGCTCCATGTAATCTCATCTCACCTTCTGGGAACAATGTATAACAAATTAAGCTTGGATCATGAAATGTCATACAAATCTGGCAGTGAGATTTCATTTGGAGGGAAGAACTGCTATTCTCTTGGTTCTTAACAGCCATAGAAAATTTCAATTATGTGAGCATCTTGACAAATTCTACCTCCAGGGTATGGAGGATTTTTAGAAAGTTTTCTGTAACCAGCTACAGTGTCCCAAAGAACACAGACTGGTTTTTCCAACTTCAGTTGTGCCTATTTGCAATTTGCCTCATGGATAAGAGATAAAATAAAATCATAATAGATTAATGTTTATGTGATGTAGCAAACATCCTCAAATGAAGCAGCAAAGTAAGGGTATTGTAATAATAGTAAAGAATCTTGCTTTTTCTTCTTCAAAATCTGATGAAAGCCATAAAAGACAGGATATATACCTAAAGTTGAATGTAGTTCAATCACTGAAAACAGAATAAGCAAGAGAACAGAGAGAGAGGAATACAGAGTGAAAATTTAAATTCTTAAAAATTTAAAAATTGAAAATTTATACAAAAAATATGGGAGGGAGGACAAAGCAGATGAAGCAGAGGAGAAAAATTGTAACAGAAAAGTATTTACATTATATAGATCATAGATATATATAGCAAGATTGGTTTTTGCATCTGATTCTTCAATTTCTTTTATAGAAATTTGGTTGCATTAAAAGATCTGGTAATTGTATCAGATAGTGATATATTCTTGTTTTAAATAATTAATCCTTGCAGACTTAACATAACTTAAGTCAGAGACAAATATGTTAAATCTGTATGAATTTGGAAAATCCTGGACATGTTAAAGATTAAAAACAATTAAATAATTAATATTAATAATTAATATTAATAATATATAAATAATAATATAAAATAATTAAAAATTAAAAATGCATAAAAGAATATATGGATAATTATGGCTGAGAACCTGCAATCAATCACTAGGGCTGTTTGCCTCCTCACCAAGAAAAGTCCAGTGAAAGTTCTGGTTATGTGAGATTGCAAAGTGGTGATGCTCCAGGAGAGAGATGTCATGATTTTTATTTAAAAAATGTCAGCCTAACTCAGCATCACAGCTTGAAAACAAAGCAAATTTCCAGTGTATAAAAGAAGGGTTAATAATTGCAAAGTATAAATTAATAATGCATAAATGTGTACATTTCAAAGAGAATGACTCTGAGAAAGCACATGTAGAGAAATCTCTTTAGGTGATTGACAGAAATGGGCTGTGGCAAATAATCAACAGTCCCAAAGAAAGAAATGAAAATCCTGTAAAAATGATGCTCAAAAATAGAGTTTATTTTGGACAAAGTTATATTAGCATTACTACTGTCATGTCTGCTTTCTCAGGGAGTTGTTGTGAATGTCCATGTAGTCGACCCTTTCAAAAAAGTCACAGAAAAAAGAGTTGAGTGGTTCCTTCTATGTCTGTACTGGTCATCCATGTGCAAATCAGTCTCAGCAGGTTTCACTCTTTTCCAGAGAAGGTTTATGTCGTGTGAATTCTAACTTCCCAGCTTACCTGCAATAAAGCAGAAATCACAACCCTGCTGACCCGTGGTTTGTTGAACAGAAGATGCTCAGATACTCAAGTGTTGGGGAACACACTGAACCCTCAGGTCTGAGTAGGCAGAACTACCATAATTGGACAAAACTTAGGCTTGAGACCAATATGGATGCATTGTTTTAAAAATCTGAACTTATTTAATTCACCACTAACTCAAATACTATTCCATGTGTGTCCTGTAAGCAGAGCACAGAAGCCACTGACACGGTGCATTCCTGCCTGTCTTCCTTGAATCCCAAAGACTGTCTGATGAGTGGCTTGGACTAAATTGCTCTTGGCTGGGGAAGATGATCTCCCTCTCAAGTATTGCATGTAGACTTTTAATAAAAACAAGTGAAGCAAACAAACTTACACCAAACCTCAAATATTGCAATTATTTAAAGCGCCAACACACACTTTCAGTTTTCATTGGTAAAATCGAGAAGCATTCATTATTGATTAAGCAGCTAATTTTCTCCTGTTGTACAAAAGAGGGAGAAACAACTAATTGCATTTGAGATTCCCTTCAGCAGAATTAGATGCAGGCAAATAGAGAAATCCCTTGACACCAGTGGCAGGCATCAGACTCATTTTAAAGCAATCACTTCATTTGTGAATATCACACCTGTAGTAATTAGGTGAATTTATCTCATCCTCCCAAGGAATTCTTTGTGTAGCACAAGGATTACCTTGAAAAATGGACAAAATGAAGGACCATTTGTAAAAATAATAGTATAATCTCCATTATTAGTAATAATATATTCTATTTTAATTTTCAAATATATACTTAAATTAGAATGACAAAAATTAGGTCTTGGGATTCAACTATGTTTGATAACAGTAACTCTATCATAAGAACTTCATCGTGAAAACTAATTTATAGACTAGAGCAACATTTATAAGAAATTAATTTTTAAATTAAGTGTTTTTCTGTAAATATAAACAATTTTATAATTCCTGAATAAAATATTTTTATTTTTTATTTTAATTTCTAATTTCTTGTCAATATGCATATTATAAATATACATTGTAAAAGAGAGTGTAAAAGTCATATTTTGATCAGCTTGAAATACATTTTTTGCCAGGGAGATTTTCTTTACAGTTCAGAAAATGAAGTTTCTTCCTTATTTAAAAGAACTTCATTAACCTTCAAGTTAAAATACCTGTATGTGTGTGTGTATGTGTGCATGTGTATACATATGAAGGGAAAGGTGGAGAAACAGTTCTAATAACAGAAAAAGATGTCCTTATATGCATAAGATTTTAACTGTGATAAACTCAGTTGTACATTTGAACTACTCAGCTGAGTAAGTTGGAGGAAAAGTGGAGGTCACAATATGTTTAGGACAGCTTACTGCTTGTCAAAAATTGAACTTTCCCCTGGACTTTAGATTTCAGGATTTTTTTTATTGGTACTTGACACCATATATGATCATTTTAAATAACAGTCAGGAATTGAGAAAAAAAAAAGTCATTATTGTGGGTGCATTATCCTGTACTGATGAACAATATTTACCAACTGAAACCCTCATCAACAACTAGGAAAATGAAAATAAATACCTGGTTATAAGCGATCACATTATTTCCACCAAAAATATTGGTGGAAACAATTTCAAAAAAAATCTAAATATTGGTGTCTGGGGAAACAGCTTGGGTGGTGACAGAACTGATGCACACCAAATTCATTCCTGTGTCTTGGAACCAGTGCATGTTAGATAAGTAAAAATTACTCAATCCTGTTCTGTGCCTGGTCTGTGTTCTATGACAATCTGACTTGGAAGAAATGGTGAAGTAGACTGTTAAGAGTATTAACTGTTGTTGATCCATCAATTAGATTTTTGCAATTTCCACCAGCCAAGAATCTGTAATTCCAGCATTATGATAATGTTAAGTCAAATATATCCCCAAAATAAATACTACTGAGAGAAGAGAAGAAAGCTTTTGTGTGTTTTGTCTTGTTTTCCATAAGTAATTTGAAACTATTAACATTTATAATCTCTCCAAAATGCAATAAAGAAAAGAAAAAGAAGAACCAGATGTAGAAGATTCTCTGGCTTTGACAACACAGAACTTTCACAAAGTTACAGAAAAAAAAAAGAAAAGGTTTAATCTCATGGACTTCCAATGAACAATAACTAATGTCATCTGATAGTCTTTTGCTGATCTCAATGGGATTTGAAGTAATCTTCTGGAAATAAATATCTTAAAGCAGTACAAATACGAAGAGCTTTCAACTTAATGAGAAAAACAAAAATCTCCAGAAAAAGTATTTTCAGCTTGGATTAATCCAAAAGAATTTCTTTTCTTTTTGTGTGTGAAAAAATTCTATAGTTTTAATGGACAAGTGTTTTGTCCAATGCCTTATGTTTGGCTTGTATATTTTTTATCCTCCTTTTAAGATTCTTCCCTGATGCAAGTTAATCCCTTTGTGAAAATGCCACTTTGAAATACAATAATAAGATGATTTTATTTTTCTTTCCACTTTTTTCTTTTTTTTCTTTCCACTTTTTCCTTTTCCACTCCCCACCTTATTTCCCTGAAGTTATTTTTGAATTTGTATCAAATGACATGATTACTTTTGAATTCTACAGAAGTTTGTTCTATTCACTGAGCTTATTACTTCTCATATATTTTTCCCTTTTTTTGCATAGACCCCCATATTTAACTGTTTATCAAAATCATTGTGTTCAATGAAACCAGAACTTTGGGAGAGAGTGGAGACAGTCTCACCCTAAGACCAAGTTGGGACATGGCCAATGTATCTATTCAGACCTTAAAATCTGGAGGCATTCCTGAGTTTAATAACATCCACACAGCCAATACATCCCACCTTAACCACCAACATCTGAGTCTCATAAGACAGGTCCAACTCAAATTCATCCCGTAAATATAAATACAAGCTCTGCCACGACGTGTTTCACTAATACAAAACAGCCTCCCCAGTCATTCATCACTTGCAATGATACACACAGGTGCTGCAGTGAAGTGCAGCTGTCGATAAAGGCTGATGCCAAATTATTTTCCTGAGGTGAGTTGGCTTTCACTTAGGCTGAGTTTTTGTTTTCTTCTCTTCTAATTCCTTTTTTTTTTTTTTTTAAGAAAGTGGGGGAGAAGAGAAGGAGTGGGATATAAAATATATTTTTTTCCCCCTTTTCTTTAAATAGTTTTCCGTCATATTCTTTCAATCATAGCAAATGCTTCTGGTCACTCAGTAGTTTGTGAGGCTGCAATCACCTTATGAAAATATATTGCTGTTCAAAAGTAGGGCTGAGAATCTCAGGTTAAAACTGAAACCAGGAGCTGCCTAGATTTGAAAACACTGGATGTAACTTTCATTTTTGGTTTTGATTTTCCCCCCACACCCACTCCTCTATTCTATATTGGGACAATTGTTTTGAAATTTGGAGGAAAAATGCCACTGTCCATCTGCACGTGTATGATGCCTTCTGGGACTCACCAAGAATGAAAGGATTCTAACTTCAAGTCCTCTTCTTGTGAGATCTAGAACTCAGCCTCATATTTCCACAGCCCAGATAAGAACCACAAAAGCAGAGAACTGGCTGAGTTCTTGTGACAGTGACAGTAAGGAGGCAGGCGTCTCTCTGAACTTGCCACTGAAGGCCTTCCATTTTCTATAAATAATTAAACAGTCATTAAGGCAGAGATTTAAAACACGATATTTCAGGTGATCTATACAGAAGCATTAGCTACTTAACCAGTTCGTCTCTTTGTTCCAATGAATATTTAATTATTTAATATTAATTGGAGACAAAATCTCCTCCATTTTCTGTATGGAGCAGAGTTGTGGTTTAGGCCAGCAGGCAGCTGAACACACAGAGCTGCTCACCCATTTCCCCTCTGTGGGATGGGAGAGAGAGCTGAAAAAAGGGTAAAACTCATGGGTTGGGATAAAATTTAACACAACAGAAAAGGAAGGGGAAATAACAGTGATGATAAGAGAATATAGAAAAGAAGTGATACACAATGCAATTGTCACCATTTGCTGACTGGGGCCAAGCCAGTCCCTAAGCTGTGGCTACCTCAAGACAGAATGAATTTGTACATATTTTGTTTCTAATTCCCTGTCCAGAGTCATAATCTAGATAATAAGCTTCAATTAAGTATTTCAATCTTAGATAAATAAAGTGAACCTCTATTTTTCAGATAGGGAGTATAAATGGTGTAAGAGAGTATACCAGTAGCCACATAAGGTTAATAATAAAATAAAGTCTTAGTTTTGCAGTGAAGACGATTCAGTCAAAGCAAAGTATGATCAAGGAAAATTGAGTCCTGAAAGTCGTATAACTCCATTGATATGAAAAACTAATGGATATGAAGCCAAGAAGATTCATCCACTTTATTAGTAAATTCAGATTATTAGCCAGGATGCAGATGGGAAAAAAATCATAAACAGCCTCAAGCTATGTCAGGAGAGATTTAGACTGAACATTAGGAAAAAAATTCTTCATGGAAAGAGTTGTCAAGCCTTGGAACAGTCTGACCAGGAAAATTGAGTCACCATTTCTGAAGGCATTTAAAAAATGTGGCACTTGGGGACACAGTGGCTTAGTGGTGGACTAGTCAGTCTTGGGTTAGTGGTTGGACTCCTTGATCATAGGGGACTTTTCCTACCTTAATGACTCTATTGTTGCATAAAGGTTTCTGGGTTTTTTTTTTCCCTAGTGCATAAAACTGATCCCTAGCAATGGAGGGTTGTTGTGCCAGTTATGTCTTGTTAAAATATTTTGGGTATGTTTCTCCTCATTTCTGTCTCAGCTGGAAAAGGTGCCTGCAATATCTCCCATTTAATAGCGCGTCCTGGCTAGAGTCCTCAGAGGCTTTTGTTTCCCTGTTAATTGAAGACTTTATTTGGAGATTGCCAGGAGCCAGCACTATTTCAGGGAAAGCTGGTGGGCCACATCATGACATCAGAGACTCCCAAAGAAGGAGGGTTATGGCCTTTCCTCCCTCACACAAGTGTAATCCCACAGAACCCAGCTCCTGTGCTCGTGAGGGTGGGAATCTGGCTGGCACATCCCAGCCTCTGACTGATATTAGCACAGCCACAAAGGCTCCCCATCCTGGTGTGCCAAGTGAACATCCAAGTGCATGACAATTCAATCCCTCCTCCCTCCCAAATTGCTAAAGCAGCTTGAGACAGCCACTTCCATGACCTTGTGAAATGTCTGCAGCATTGCAGAAACAACCAGTTCCTCTTTGTAGTAGGAGGAGGATTTTTTGGAAGGAGGGGTGCCTTTATTTTATTTTATTTTCCCACCTCGCCCTCCCTCCCCCTTTCCTTGAGCAAATCCCCATAACAAATAAAGTTACACTTCAAGACTGGATTACGCAGACTGTTAGGTTTGCATGCCAATGTTTACTTTAAGTTAAAAATGATACTTCTGAGAATTCAAATAATATGTTTAAAGTATTTCCAGGCTATTGCTTTGCTTGTATTTGTTTTGGCACTGTTTCCCTCCACGAATATGTCAGTTTTGAAGGAGAGATGAATGCTGTTCAGTTACAGCCTTTGCCTATTGATCGTGCATTTAACATCTGTTGACTTTGTTTATGTGCAGTGTTGGAGGGATTAATGGCAAAATTAAAAGTACTTGCTGCAGAGAAATTTTGTTGATGAGACATTTTTGCTTTCAAGGCATACATTCTGGGATGGCAAAGAGTCTGATGGGGTTGTAGTAAGAGCCCACAACACTGCTATTCATAGACCAGAGTGAAGAATCAGAATAGTCCTTTATTACCTCAAAATTTATATATATCTATCAAAAGGATTCACTTCAATATTTTATTGTAATAACTTGTCTGGGACTCAGATGAAAAGCCTGTGGAATGTCTGTCTCACCTGACATCTCCTGGAAGATATTCCTTTCCATGAGTGTCTTTTTCTCTGAAAGCCAGCTTGCCTGATATCCCTAACAACATGCTGGATCCTGCACTCTCAGCCTTGATTCAACTTCTCCCGAGGAATGCATATCCTGTGGCTGCACACACCTGAGCTGGGTCCTCACAAGTTACCCCTGGAATCTGACCTGAGAGGAGATCTAGGCCAGGGACAGCTGAGCTGAATTTATATGTGTGCCTTTAAAGCTTATCAAGTCAAGCTGAAAACAGCACAAACGTGACTGTGGCTATAAATACCTGGAGTGATGCTGCACAGCAGCAGCTGGGATTGTCTTGGCATGAAGATCTCCTTTACCCACTCTGTTGAATTTGTATGGACTTGACAGATTTTTTTTTTTTTTGAGGTCCATTATTTACAGCTGGAACACAGGAGGCTTAGAAAGGTGGGATTGTTGAGCATAAAGAAGAGAAGGCTTTGGAGAGACACCACTGTGCCTTTCCAGTACCTTAACAGGGGTTATAAAAAGGAAGGAGAGTGACTTTTACATGGAGACATAGTGACAGGACAAGGGGCAAGGGTTTTAAAATAAAAGAGGGTGTGTTTAGGTTAGATATTAGGAAGAGATTTTTTTACTTCACAGGTGGTGAGGCACTGGCACAGGTTTCCCAGAGAAGCTGTGGCTGCCCCATCCCTGGAAGTGTTCAAGGTGAGATTGAATGGGGCTGGGAGCAACGTGGGATAGCGAGAGACATCCCTGTCCTTGGCAGGGGATTGGAGCTTGATGGTCTCTAACCCTTCCAATCCAAATAATTTTATAAATCTATGGCTCTGTGGATATTTCCTGCCTCCATTCTGCACTGGTCTTTGATATATTTAAATTGGGGCAGTGTTTGTATGGAGGCAAATTCCTCTGAGAAGTATGGAACATACTTCTGCACGTTTAACAAGCAGAGGAAGGGGTTAGGCATACCAAATGAACAAATCTGTAACAAATTTACTTTTTTAACAATTATAGTTTTCTCTAGTGGTCTCCAGGAGTGGTCCATCTGTTTCTCCTAGAGTTTTTGAAAGACAGGAAATCAGCAGGGAAGGGAGGTAGAATATGCTCCAACTTTAGCTCAAAAGCAAGTTGAAGCATATTTTTTTTCAGAAAAACCTTAATATTTATTATTGTGAATTATTTGTGGATTAGCTCCACAGAATTTGCTTCCACACAATTTTCTAAGACTTTGTGCTTATTTAAGGAGTACATAGTAGAGGAAGAAAATTAATCCGGAAAGTAACTCATCTTTCTGAACGCTTGGAGGAAATGTAGGAACAAAACTATTCAGATACATTTTATTGTTTTAAATGGTGGGTGAATGCAAAAGAGGCAAAGTTCGTCAAGTTAATTAACATTTAGTCAAAACAAAAAAGAAGACATAACAGGAGTTTTAGAAATTACTTGAGATTGAGATAAAGGAATAAGTGATTAATTGGTTATCTCATTAGGGCAATAGAGGGATTCCTAACAAGGTCACTCTGACTTTGACAGTGACCACAGCTATATTGCTTTTAGGAGCTGAAAGGGAGAATAGTGATAAGGAAATTGGATAGGTAATTATGCAAAGGTCAGGAGGGGGGTCAGATGATTGCCAAGCTGGTCAAAGGACAAGGCATGTCATCAAAATGGCTGAAATGATGGCTGTCTCTAAGCCCATTGTCCCTTTTCAAATTGACATCAAAGAAAATGGAAGGCATTGATAATCTCTCTAAGAAGATAATTAAGCAGATGGGCATAAAAATTAAAAAGATAGATAAATAAGCTAATGAATAATGTACCAGAAAAAGAGATGCAAATGTAAATGGCAAAGTATGGACAAGCTTAATAGAAAAAGCTTACAGGCTTTGCTAACTTGGAAATGTGAAATACTGGAAATATGGGGGAACTCATTCTTAATGAAGTTAATTAATTCAATGGTTGGAAATGATATGGCCCTGGATCTCTCCCTTTTCTGAAAACAATTTTTCTTGTGTACTTTGTGGCAACAGGGATGGATGTGAAATAAGACCCAGTCTTTCCTCAAAGTGCTCAGTATCTCAGTTTTTGAAACTTTTGCTTTGCCTTCATTCATAACTTTTCCTCTCCTCTCTGGAGCTGAATGCTTGTGTGGATTCACTGGGGACAATCCAGTCTTTTTCCATAGGTGGGAGTGTCCTCCCTGTGGTTTATGTTTCAGACTAGTCCTGCTGCAGACCTGCAGTGTCAGAACCTCACCTGTTCAGGTTAAGGCTGTTTCTGCCACTGGCTCAGAGCACTGTCTATATTCAGCTGGAGCCAAGAATTTCAGTGTTGACCTCACAGCCTTGCAAGTTTAATTCAGCTTAATTCTGGAGTCCCAAGATGTGCCAAAGTGCATATGAATTCAATAAATAAAGATGAAGTGGTATGCCTTTCTTAGAGAGTAGGTGTCTTTTCCTCTTTTCACAGGGAAATAACTGCTTCTCAATTAGCATCAATTAAACTGTGACTCCTTAAAGCAAAGGGTTGCCATGTAAAGACACCTTATACTGCTAAAATTATTCCCATTTCTATAAACAAATTGATTTCATTCTTATCTAAGTTATAAAATCTTTGATATAAAGACTTTATATTGTACTCAAGATGTGTTCATGAAGGGAGCATTGGATCATTTTATCAGTATGATATAGAGACACAGTAGAGGTAAAACAAATGAAAAAGAAATAAGCCCTACACTCCTTTAGTTTCTTTGTTTCAGATTGACTGAAATGGTTTATTAAACAAAAAAAATGTGAATACCAGAATATGCAGAATTTTCACTGGAAGTTCACAGCTGTTGTTTTGATGATAAAACCAATGACCTACTGGATAGGACACACATAATATCTGCATTCTGGTTTGGATACACAGAGCAGGGCGTTAAAGGTAAGTTTTCTGTCACTGTAAATGTTTTCCTGTACACCAGGCAACAGGAGAAGGCAAACCTTTATTTTAAATTCAATCTTTTTCTAAGATCAGGCATATATTTGCATGGAAATTTTAATTTTCCTTTAAGTGATATTTGCAAGTAAAAAAATACATCTTTTCTAGTTTTGAGGATGACATGAATTTCGGAGAACTTCAACACTTTGGAAAAAAACAGAATCTCCTACACTTGTAATTCTGATTTGAAAATGTTCCTTTTCATTTTCAGTCTGCAGATGCTCATGCAGTGCCGGACATAGTCTTCCTCATTGTATATTTTAGGAATACTGACAGTTTTGGCACTTGCTAAAATATTCCTCCGTATAACATGGCAAGATAAAAACCCTGAAGCTTTTCAAAGTCAGATCTCATTTATGTGTTTTAGGTCCTTAAAATCCTCAAGAGACCTGCCTCTGAATGTAGAAATCCTCTGATGGTTTTCAAAGCACCTCATTTCTTTTTGTTGAGCATATAGGAAATGCAGGTGCTTAAGGAAGCTTCCTTTTTGTAACACCTACGACCTAGATCCAAAGCAGGTGACTGACTCATTGGCCAGATCCCTGTGGCTGCGTCCATCTTCTCTTTACATAAGTGTCAGAACAGCCAATGCAAAATCTTTAATCCTATTTAATTCTACCACAGAAATCACAGGACTGGTTATGGGATATAAAAAACAGAATCTGCCCCATGAATTTACTTGCTTCAGGGGACAAAAAAGGAGAGGAACCTTTTGTGTTTACGTAATTTACAAAATTTAAATCAATCACAACAAAAATCTGCTTAGTGGAGGTCTTTGGGATCCCACTCAGCTTACCTCAAAGTGTTGTATGCTGAAATTGATATTACAGGATACAACAGGAATGTTGCACCTATTCCTGTTTAATTCCTCCTAGGTTTCATACTAATGATTATCAACTAACAGCAAGATGTAATAGAAGGACAAAATTACTGCTATCCTGCTCGCTCAGAAGTGAAGAAACTCCCAGCTTATTTCAAGCAAAAGTCACCTTAGTTTGTCTGCACCTAAAGTTTGTCTGCACCTAAAAACTGCATCTGGATCTGACACCAAAATTTGAAATTTCTTCCAAATGAAATTTATTTCAGATAGCCCTGGAAGTTGTTGATGTCCAGAAACTTTAATGATGATCTGGTTTCCAAGTCCCTCCTCTCCCATTAGCTCTTGCTTGACTCCTCATCTATCTCAGATGGAGCTCCACGCGCTCCAGCTGGTCACTGACAGAGAGGCCAACACCACCTCCTCATCTCACCTGTCCATCCTTCCTAAAGAGTCTGCATCCTTCCCTTCCAACACTCCACCATGCCTCTGTGATGCCAATAAGACCATCACCCGGGGGTTCTGGTCGATAACCAACTGAACATGAGCCAGCAGTGTGCCCTGGTGGCCAAGAAGGCCAATGGCATCCTGGCCAGTGTTAGGAATAGTGTGACCAGCAGGAGCAGGGAGGTCATTCTTCCCCTGTCCTGGGCACTGGTGAGGCCACACCTCGAGTCCTCTGTCCAGTTCTGGCCCCTCAGTTTAGGATGGACATTGAGACATTTGAGCATGTCGAGAGGAGGCGTGAACAACTGAGGGAGCTGGGGTTGTTTATCCTGGAGAAAAGGAGACTCAGAGGCGACCTTATCACTCTCTACAACTCCCTGAAAGGTGGTTGTGGTCAGCTGGGGTTTGGTCTCTTTCTCCAGGCAGCAACTGACAGAACGAGAGGACACAGCCTTAATCTGTACCAAGGGAAATATAGGTTGGGTATTAGGAAAAGGTTTTCTACAGAAAGGGTAATAAAGTACTGGAATGGTCTGCCTGGGGAGGTGGTGGAGCCACCATCCCTGGATGTGTTTGAGAAAAGACTGGATGTGGCACTCGGTGCCATGGTTTAGTTGAGGTTAGGGTTGGGTTGGACTTGATGCTTTTGAAGGTCTCTTCCAACCTAGTGATTCTGTGATCACCCTGCAGGTGTGCACACATCTCAACTCCTCTTCCTTATTCTGCCCATTAGTGTGTTCTAAAACAGAGGACAAGAGAAGAAGACAAGAAACATGATCTCCGTGCTCTGAAGAAGAATTATTTTTTTGTTCCTGCTTGGTGATAGCTGTTATTCAGTGTTTTGGGTATAAGGTTTTTTTTCCTTTCTGAAATTTAATTATGATGGATAAAATTGGGAGACACTCCCCCGCAGATCAAATTGCCTTTTCTTATTGCTTTGGTTGGTCATTGCTAGTTTTTACTCCTCTGGAGCCCCCCACACAAAGTCTCCAGAAATTGGGTGCTTGAGCACAACCTTCTGTGACTTTCATCCTCCTTTGTCCTGCCATTCTTCAATTAGCAGGATGATAACAGCCATTGGGATCTGCTGCCAAGGTGGCAATTCTCCTGACTGACCTGCTGTCCCTGGCTGACTTCACATCTTAGATTTTTGTCTCTGGTTAGAAGTTCATCCTGATTTAATGAGAGTCTGGCAGGTCCAAATGTTCACCTTTGGGCATTCTGCAGATGGCAGAGATGAGGAAGCTGAAGGGTCTGGGCACTACTGCTCAGTTCTTATCACTCCACTCAGAAATTCCATGAGATAACATAATTAAAAAAAAACCCAAAAAACAAAAAACAAACCTTTTGGAGTGTATCAGAGAGTGCTCTAAAATATAGTAGCATTTGGAGGTGGCAAATGGGTGAATCAGCAATAAGGAATCAATCAACTGCCTAAAGTTCCTATTTCCATACAAACCTATTGTCTCCACAGTGCAAGTGTAACTTTCCACGTCAGAAACCTAAGGAAAGATGTGCAGTGTGTTACTTCCTTCTCACGGGAGAAAAGCTGACTTTTAAAGCTCTCCAGTTTTATGGATTTCAAGCTCTATTTATAATTCCAAAGCACTAAGATATTTTTCATGTTTTTAGTGCCATCACATCTTTTAATGCACTGTCTTAAACTGCCAAAAATAATGCTTCCAATCAAGGCAACTATATTTTATATACAAGGTATGAGTTATTTCTTCATAGTGGTATTAATCAGATTTCATTTATTTTTATAGCATTAGGGACATTAACATTACCCTCTGGAAATGTTCCCCTTTCTATTTGCCCTTGGATAAGATAGGTCCTGCATTAGGATAACTTTCTCCCCGAAGATAAATGTTCCCTGATAAAACAATAGTGTTAACCTGTAACAACTGCAACGTGAAATAAATGCTGTTGTCAAGTAAACTTTAAAGGGGGGAATTAAAATTAGGGGGAAAAAAAACTGCAAGAAAGAAAAAGAGAAAAACTCAGGACACATTAAAATACTGCTGTATTGTTCTTGGCTGTCCCCAAAAGCATTTATCTTCCTGGCTATCTCGCATGATTGAATAGCAGAGAAGTCACCTGAAATAATGTCAAATGACAAAAGGTGTGTTAGAATTACAGGAAAATGTCTTTGTTCTCAGGAAGAGGGAGGAGAGGGTTAGCTGTCATTCATACCACAGCATGTAAAGGGGCTCAGCATGGATGAAATACCCTCAAAGTTTCTATGTGTGAACTACAGGATGGACTTCCAGTCTGGAAATATTTATGGGTACTTTTGTCTATTTATGTTTTGAAGCATGCTGTATTTAGGGTTCATCATTAGTTGAACTCAATGGATGACTTCCTGCTGATTCCAGTGGGGTTTTCAACACACCCCAACTTCAGGTCATGGTCCAGATAAACTCTTCAAAATCTGCTTCTCATATAAATGCTTCTACTTCAGTAAGGGGGCTTTGCCAGGCAATGTCCATCTGCCTCCCTGTAATTCTTCTTCTTTTATGTTTTCATGGAATCATAGTTTGGATTGGAAGGGATCTTAAAGGCCATCCAGTTCAAACCCCCTGCCGTGGGCAGGGACACTTTTCACTAGACCAGGTTGCTCAAAGCCCCTTCCAACCTGGACTTGAACATTTCCAGGGATGGACAATCCACAATTTCTCTTGTTTTCTTTCCTATGACTTTTCTCTACTTATCTACTGTCTTCTGATATTAAAAAAAATAAAGATTTGCTCAATTTGTAAGATAAAATCAGCAGAGTCACTTAAAAACTTGATTTTTTTTTTGAAATGTTCATAATTTTCATGTCCTCTGGAGAAGACAGTTTTATATCAAAAGTGATAAAGGCATGAGATGTTCCATGAATAAGGGAAAAAATGAGGCACACAAACAGCTGTAACACAAAGATGACAAAGAACAATAATTTAAGGTTTAGGTTTCTTGTGATCTTTTCTTGTTTATTTTTATTGTTTGTGTGCTTGCTCTACTACACAAGGCATTGAAAATATCTAAAGCCTATTTTCTTTTTTTTTCCTACCTTTTTTAACTAGATATTTTGGACCTCTGCTTATTGCTTTTCTTCTTGAAATATTGTCTTGATAATGAACTCCAGATTTAAAGGGAGTTGCCATTTACACAGTCTTAATCCCATGCTGATATACTCTGCTTGTGATTTTAATTTCTCAGGGTCAGTGTCATGAATGTTTTTAACTCTTCCCTGTTCAGCATCAACTCCATTATCTTTTCCACAGATGGACAAAGGAAGAAATACATCCATTATATGAAAACAAAAAATAAAGTGCTGATGCACAGGGTTCAGTTCCCTTTCAGGAAACAGAATCATGCTTTGATACAGTAAATATTTGCATAATTTTTTATGATTTATTTATATGTGCATATGTAAAAAACACACAGATGCAGTATGTTACCACATGGGTTCTGTATTTCAGGATTAGGCTATATTTTGAGATCATAATGGAACAAAGTCAAAGAAAAGAATAAGGAAGACTACTATCTTGGCTGTGGGTTTATTTCACATTTTGGTGACAAATTTTGGTGTATTTCTCCACATCTTCAATTTTATCACAACAACACTGCCCCTCCTGTCTTTCAGGAATGGTAGAAGAATAAAGTTCTTTGTGTGCTCCAGTTTGGAGGCAGGGAAGCCTAATATTAGTTCACACATAACTGGAGCCCTTGAAAATCTCTCCATGAGTGCACGCACTGGAGATGCTGGATTTTTTTGGGAGAAATATTTGGAACAGCATGAGAAGAGCACACTGGTGTCTGGAGCAAGTCCTAGTATGCACCTTCTCCAACTACTATTACTACTACTATGTATTGGCAACAGCAAAAACCAGTCTTTTGCAGGTATTTTTGATTTTATTTATTTATTTATGTATTTTTCTTTTAAAATACACTATGCATGATGAGAAAGAGGTTCTTCATGTGCTTCCTCTGTAGGTTCAGCAGCTAAAACTTGTTTTCTTCTTGATAAAATATTGCAATTCAAAGGTAGTCTATGGGCAAAAAACAGAGCTGGGTCTATCTATAAACAGAAGCAGCTTGTGTGGCATTTGCCTGTAGGCAATAACTGCTTGTCTGACCCTTGCTCCCCTCACCCAGACACACATCTTGGCACTGTCACCAGAGTGAACTGAAGAAGCTTTGGCCTCCTATCCTGCTCTGGAAAGTTATTATTACTTTTCCTTAATCACATCTGCAAAAGCCTCTGCTGCTGATGAAATTTGATTGGCTTCTCACTAGGTCTTTTGATTAATTTTTCCTCATACTTTTTGACCTTTGCAGCTCATGACATAACCCAAAAAGATCTGACTGGATGCCTTTCCAGACAGAAGTTTGGTGTGTGTTCTCTTTGTAGTTTCAGAGGAAGGAGGAAGAAAGGGGGATGGAAAAGAGGTTGGGAGCTTTTATAATTATAAGAGCTTGGTAAGGCTTTAGCTAACTATTAAGTAAATATGTTTCTTATTTTAACCTCTGGAGTGCCCCAGGCCTCACAGGGATACTTCACATACATGGATTTTTGTGGTAGGATGTAGGTCATGCTATTGCACTGATTAGCATGGACTCTGCCTTTCAAGATATGCCTCTGGGTGGGATGTTCTTCCAAGGAGTAACTGGATTAGTCACTAGGTCAAAGACTAAGTGCTCAGTCTTCGTGGCCTAGAAATTCAATACCTTGTCCCAAGCTGGAGCCATTGAGCCTAAGAAATGAACTCTTTCTGAGATCTTGCCCAGCATCTACCTGTCCTGTGTTCAAGCAAGAGAAAAATTACTTCTATGCACATGTCTAAGGGCACAGCTCTTGGACAAGGTTTCTACCAGGCCACATGGCAAACTCTAAGTTTTGTCTCAGTGTTCACTGAATATTCTGAGATAATTTATAAGCTAAGAAATCTCAAATCCACTAAGAACTGTGATACAGATTTAAAAAAAAAAAGAATTTCAGTTCCAGACAGAGATCTTAATCAATTTCTGGATATATGTTTTACACTGCGCTTAATGTTAAGGACATCTGCAAATGAGTACACACATGCACACATTGCACTAAGCTGCTTTTTCTCTCTTCCTACTTTCACAGTTAAGGGTTTTCTTCTCACTCCCCTCACCCCCTTTTAATGTCTTTTTAAGAGAAAGATGCAGTCAGCAAAAACCAGCATTCTGTGGCTAATGTGAATCAAGAAGGATGTGTCATGTATAATGAGACATGAATAGCTAAGGAGATTGCACAGGCTGTATCACAGACACATGGAATTGGATGGCGAATCCTGCTTTATATAGGTCAGCCACTTGCTAAAACATATGATCATATCCCTATTTCCAGGCTAAATGTGCAAATGGACATTTTATATCATCCTTATTCATGATAACATTGTGGTTTATACTCTCTCTCTTTTGCATTCACCTCCCACATGTATTTGTAGGGAACTGTACTCATTCCCAGACTTATGCCCCCTTTCAGATTTGCTCTTCTATTTAAAACTAATTTTCTTGTAGATTCATAATCAGCCTTGTGCAGAATACTCCAGACAAAGACTGAGGTGTGCTTGTGAGTGGCATGGTCTTCCTTTGTGAGAAGCAGCTGATGTGACACTTAAAATTCCTAATTGCCTTTTTTATTCTTTTTTTCTTTTTTTTTTTTTGCCTATCCAAATCACTTTATTGGCTTATTTTTATTCTATTTTGGAACGATTTAATTTTCATTTGACATCAAGTGTAAGTAAGTGAATGATAGGTTCTCTATCAATCCAAAGGTCAGGAATAGGCATCTCATGAACATGATTAATTTTAGCATTTTCAGGTGGAATTAAATATCTCTGTGACTCTCTTGCTGAAACTCAACACCAAATATAACCTAAGTTAGAATGGAAGAGCTCAACTCTCCTCGGTCAGCTTGATCACCCACATCTCTCTCACTACCATTTCACAGGAAAAAGTTGTTCATGTGTCCCCACGCGTGAAACAGAAACATTGCAGTGTTGTGGTGAGAATTCAGTGTGGTGAGAGTAACACAGCCTTCTAATTCATACTGATATCACCCACGGCTCTGATGCCTTAAGTTTGAGCTTTCGTGTTTTTCAGATTCTGTGCTGCCCAGGGGTGTAGTTCTGAACTTCATATTAAGTGTCAGGTCTCTTCACAGAGTACAGAAAACAAATCTTTTTCCTGAAGACCAAGGACAACGAGCACAAGTCTCAGGCCCAAAAGCATAAACAAAAGTGGACTAAAGAGAGAAACAAAGAAGGATGGGACCTCACAACCTGAAGCTGTAATTGGACAATTAAAACCCAATGTGCAAATGGACCAAAACTTACCAAAGTGTGAGACTTCGTGACAGGTCATCCATTTTGTGACCATTTTGGGTCCACCTTGAGTGTAGGCCTGATCAGGCTCCTGTCCTCCCCAAGATGTAGCCTAAAAGCCTTTCAATAAATACCTACTTTATTCTCTAGTTCTGTTCAATCTCTGTTTCAGGTCAGCCTATCCAAGACATCAGCTCCATGAGCTGCAGTTAAAAGTTTTACTTTCCTGCACTGGGTACCTCCATCTCACAGATCAGCCAATGTAACCTAGGTCCTACAATTAGGTCCATACAATCTCTGCAATATTATATGCAAAATATAATATTAATTGTATGCATTTAATACTATATGCATTATTATATGAGAAGTTTGGCATAAGTAAAAAATATTCAGCTGGGCACATCTTAGTGTTGTTGTTACCCTCTGCACAATACAAACCCCTGCTTGTGACTGAGGTAATGATTACAGGTGTCCTTACAGCAGGGACATTTCTGAAATAGGATTATTAGCCCAAAGTGTATCTGTTTGTGGGGATATTTTTGGAATTTTTTTCCAGCACTGAGTGTCCTTTGCTCCCCTATATCTGATGAGGAGCAGCTGAGGGAGCTGCAGTCATTTAGCCCAGAGAAAAGGAGGCTGAGGGGAAACATTATTAAGTTCTACAACTCCCTGAAAGGAAGCTGTAGTGAGGTGCAGGTCACTCTCTTCTCTCATGTGATAAATGACAGGATGAGAGTAAAAGGCCTCGAGTTACATCAGGTGAGGTTTAGATTGGATATTAGGAAAAAATTCTTCATAGAAAAGGTTGTAAAACATTGGGACAGGCTGCCCCAGTAGCAGAGTCACCATCCCTGGCTGGAAGTGTTCAACAAACGTGGTTATGGCACTTGAGGATGTGGTTCAGGGCTGAACTTGGTGGTGCAGCTGAGTTGGCAGTTGGACTTAATAATCTTGAAGGTCTTTTCCAACTTTATGATTCCATAATTCTACAATTCTATCCCTGCCCAGAGTGGTTGTCACATTGTGTCCCATGAAAATACTATAAATATAATGTAGTGACTATCCTTCCCTGTGGTAGGGTAGTGCTTGTTGATTAAACTGGATGAACAACTCTCCCTGTGCCACAGAGGTACTTTGGGAAATCAATCATCTGTCCTGAAAGGGGAGGGAGATTATAACTGGGGTCTACTGAGAGTTTTCTTCTTCTTGCCCCCCTCCCCACATCCCCACACCCCTTTAATGGTTGGCACAGTGCAGTCTGAAAACAAGTAAATTAGTGGTAGGTGATGTGGAATGATACATCAATTTTAGAGTCACCTGTCAAGAACGGACAGGTGGAGAAAAGATTTCTTGTCCTGCTTTTTACCTATGTATCACACACCTTAATGCAATGGTTTGCATTAGTATGCAATTAATGGAGTTAAAACAACAAAATTCAATTTAACCTTACATAACAAATTAAATTATTGCATCTGAATTAATATTGTCTTTCTTATATTATTATAGCTTTTTATGTACATAAGAAGTCAGTCTGAAGAATGGGATTTGAGAACTTGACCTTTTGCAGCAAAGCAAAGCTCAAGGCTTAAACATTCATATTAACACTACGTGCTCCTTAAGTCTAAAAATAACCCTTTTTCCACATAGCTACCAACCCCTTCTTATTTCTTAGAATTTAGTTTTCCCCCCTCCTGTTACCACAAGGCCGCCCACCTCTTTCTATCTGTACTCCTGTGCTGATGCCAAATACTATTGATTTTCTCACTCCTTTAGTAAGAACATGCATTTTCATTCCCACATAATCTGAAGTTGCTATGTATACACATTATTATGAAACGTTTATACAGAAATAAAGATGGGCAAATATTGCCACCTTAACCTTCCTTTAAACAAAAGTGAGGAGGAGGGGATATTTTTGTGTGTGACAGATTCGAATTTTCCCAAAGCCTGAAGAAAAACTCTCAAAAATACTAAGTTAAATTTGCTTTGCTCTTCAAGTTTTCATTATTTCTGTTTAAAAGCAAAGTTAGTTGTGATTGTTATCAAGTGGTCAGCATGGAGAAGAGAAGGCTCTGAGGAGACATTATTACAACTTCTCAATATCCAAAATGGGGTTATGAGACTTTTACAGGGGTTTGTAGTGACAGGAGAAGGGGCAATGGTTTTAAGCTGAAAGATGGTAGATTTAGGTCAGACAAATGGAAGAAATAGTTTGCAATGAGGATTGGAACAGGATTGGAAGGAACAGGAGCAGGTTGCCCAAAGAGACTCTGGATGTCCTATCCCAGGAAGTGTCCAAGGCCAGGTTGGACAGGGATTGGA
>JANPWX010000434.1:1292422-1358154 GCA_024734555.1 Trochalopteron elliotii
ATATATATTCTATATTCTATATTCTATATTCTATATTATATATTATGTATTATATATATAGGATATATATAATATTTCTAACCCCCACTGCAGTATAATCCATAAAAGAATAAGTGCTTGATCATGCTCCAGTTCATAATCAATGGGGTAACCTACTTGGATAGTTGCACCAAAAGAATCATGAGCAGCAAATCAAGGGAGGTGATTTCCCCCTCTCTACTCCTTTCTTGTGAGATCCCACCTGAAGTGCTGTGTCCAGCTCTGGGCCCCCAACACCACAAACCTGTTGGCACAAGTCTGTTGGAGAGCCTCCAAGTTGATCACAAGGCTGGAGCACCTCTCCTGAGAGAGTTGGGGTTGTTCAGAAATAGAAAATAGAACTGTTTTTTCACGAGCTCATAGAAGGATTGACCTCTGCCTTCACAGGTTCTCTGAAAATTTTCAGTCCCAATCCTTATCCTGAATCAATGATAAAAATTCTGAATTCAAGCAGAATTGGAACTCAGACCCTTCACACCACAAGTCAGTAAGAAGGTGCTGGTGTCCTTCTTGAGGTCCTGTATAAGCTCTTTCATACAGCCATTACTCTGTTGAAAATATACTATGCACGCCCAGGCACAGAAAGTTTCATCATTGCCAGGGAACGCAAAATTATTTACAATACAATAAAATATTTTATTCATTTTGCATTGTTTCCCTGGACATCAGTGGCCACACAGAAGTTATCAAGTGGTGTAATAAGGAGTGTGCAGCTGGGTAGCAGGGGGAAAAGAATTTGACAGGCAAGGACATGGTAAGAAGGGGACAGGGTTTGCTCTCAAACTGTTTTGTTATGTCTTTGTTGCCCAGCAAAGCTGGGTTTTCTTACTCGGTTCTGCTTTCTAATTGAAAGTTTAGAAGCTAAAATTTCATTAGAGAATCCATAGGATGAGATGTGGCACCAGGTTCACCTTGGATCAGACTGGGATATCCTCACAGGATTCTGTGTTCAGGGAGAGAGCAATAACACAGCAGTACCTCATCAGGGAGGAGACACAACCCAGCCTGGGATTTAAATCTTATCAGGAGTATTTTACCTCAAAAGCATATTTCTATGGGGTTTTTTTCCCTCATATTTTCACTCATCCAAAATCTTCACCCTCTACTGTGAGTTTTATGACACTTCCATTATTCAGGAGTTACTAAATTTCATATAAAATGTAGAATGGATTCTTTGGAGATTTTATCTCTTTTTTGATGAATTTTAAATGTAGCTAAACTTCTGGGGAAAAAGGTAAAAAAAAATCCTAGGATCAAGAGCATGTGACTGTGAAAGCTACCAGGGGTCTGAGAAAAGTTCTGTTGATGTTGTTTTATAAAGAAAGCTGCTGCCATTATTCTAACTCAGATCTACTCCCTTGCAGAGCTGCAAGCTGGGCATCTGAAACTTGTTAAGAACAGCTGTTGCTGGGTTGGTGTTTTCATTTTTATTAGAAGTGGAATCTTTGAGTCATAACCTGTGGTTTCTAGCAGTCATTTCAAAAAGTTTTATACTTGAATGTATAGGTAGGTCAGGACTGGAGCTGAAATTTGGAAGAGAAACCATATCTGCTGGTGTCATATATAGGTTATTGGGAGTGATGCCTGACCCTACAGCATCAGAAGGATCAATGTTTTTACAAGGAAGTGCAGACACAGGCTGGGCTTGACTGCAGCATCCCATCTCCAATGCCAGCTATACTTCTCTCCAAAAGCTAAACTCAAATGATTCATCAGACATACTAGATGAAATAGAGAATGTTTCGAATTTTTATTGCACTTGAAAAATTCCTATTAAAAGTATGTCCTGACTTACAATCTTAGCTTGTGTGTGTGCAGCATATTTTTATCTTAGGGCACTGTCCTGCAAGAATTCAGGAGTGACCACAGAATTATAGATTGTAAAGGGTTTGGAATGGACCTTGGAGATCACATAGTCCTGTGCAGGGCCAGGAGCTGGGGTTTGAGGATCTTTGTGTATTTCTTCAAACTCAGGATATTCTATGATTCTATGATTGCATGATTCTATAATACTGTGAATTCTGCATTTTGGTACTCACCTACAACTTATCAAAGTCATCCAATAGATAAAGCACTGCATTTTCAGCTCCCACCCTGTGAAGGGAGATCCCTCACCTCTGCAACAACCCCAGGTACAAGAGCAGATTAGGCACAAAGTTTTGTTACACTGCCACTTCCTCCTTTTTTAACATTCCGAAAAATTTGAATCAGGTTTTAGCTTAGAATTCTTTGCTTGCTTATTTTTACATTGCAATTCAACATTTTAATTTGTTTTGCTTTAAACACAAATATGTTTTTAGTAATAAGGAAGGCATCTGAAGAAGTTTGGCTGAAGATTTTCATTTAAAAAAATTGGAATGTTTAAAAAAGAGATGAAAAGATCACCAGCTTTAAAAGCTAGGCAGAAAGTGGAAAAATAATATTTCCAATTTTTTTTAGATTAGAAACTCATAACAATGAAAAATATATCTCATAACCATCTTTTATTTCCCAATAATTTTTATAAAAAGATATCAGGTCATGGAAAGAACTGCAAGAGAGTTTCATGCCTTTGTCTCACTGAGACCTTGGAAGGACCTGCAGTTTGTAGATGTGGGAGTAGGAGGAAGGAGATTTTACTCTCACATAAACATTTCTGCTACTTCTTAACAACCTAAAGTAAAATAATTTCCTCATTCATATCAAGTAATTTCTTTAGAACCTTCTGCATGAATCTAGTACCTCACATCCTTTGTAGCAACAATCGTCCAGACCATTTAAATACAATTCCTTTTTTTTTAATAGTTTTGAAAAGGCCAGTTGTTTTGAAAAATCTGTACAGATATGTTCCCACTTTAAAACTAATGTGTATTATGCAGCTCTGTTTCTGGGTGATTTCAGTTTTTTCTTTGCATGTGATGCTCAGATACTGATTTTTAGAAGAAAGTTAATAATACAAATTGACAAAGTGAATTTTGTATTTTTTACTTGAACAGCAGGAATATTCATGAACTAAAGGAATGAGTTGTTCTAGCACAGCACCATTACCAGGACCAATACTTGTTTAGGCTGAGGATTTCAGGTTTGGGTTCAAAGCAACACTTTTAGTCATTATGATTTTAAGAGCTGAAACCCAATTCCTTACATGCCATATCTATCCCTTCAGAGTTGCATTAAATTATTATTTATTTGTTTATGACATTGAAAGACTAGCAACCAAGTCAGGTAATGGATAAGGTTTTTATTTAGTCAGGAAAAATGCACAGGAGGTGTTTTTCCTGAATGATTTGAAACCACAAATCTGTAAAACAAAGGTATATATCAAGTTACATAGTAATGATTGTGTTATTTCTTAAAAAATTCCACTAACTGAATTTCAGAGATAGTCAGACCCCATGTCATGCTTAAAGATTGTTAGTCTCATAATCACACAAAATTGATAATGATGAGTTCTTGCTTCTTCAAGACACAATGATGTCATATTGGTCACATACCAGGTAATCAAAAAGAGGTTTAATGAAGACCAACTCTTATTTGATACTTCTAAAACTGAAAAAAAATCCCCAAACCAATCAAGCAAAACCACCCTGTTTACCCATGTATTTAATATCATCAGTTAAAATAAAGCAGCATCAGAAAAATTTCTAATTTCTTCTAATCTTCTAAGCTTCTGGATCAAATATACACATTAGAATATAATAAAGAAAGGCAAAATATTTACAACTTCACCATGAGATTTTCAGGTATTTTTCAAGCCTCCTTTCCTGTGTGCTGCCCATGGGAGCCAAGCTGAAGGGAGCTTAGAGTGAGAGGTTTGTTTCTGGGGTTTCTATCACCGTCACCTCTGCCTGGGGAGGACAAGCCCAGTTTTCACTGTGATGGCTGTTTCATCTTCACCTTTACAGGTGTTTGTGGTTGCTTGAGAAGGTAAAGGTTAGGAAGTCTGAAACCTTTGTTTGCTTTTCATCACCCTGATGGATACACCTCATCAGAGAAAAGAGAGTGAAATTGAGCTGGTAATGAACTCATTGTGTGTTAGCTGTTAGAGTTGGAACCTGAGGCATGTAGGAGCAGAAGGGCAAGTTTTTGCTTCTTCTCCAGTTCACACTGAAGGTTGGTCCCTAGAAGGGGCTGACCCATCTGGGAGCCACACAGCAAAGCACTTACATATGTTTTTAAGCCACTTTAGGATCAGAACTAGTCTGCTCAACACCTTGTGTGTTTAAACCCTAAATCCTGAACCTGGAAGCCATAAAACACTTAGGTTCACCATTCATCAGTGAAAACCAAACAACACACTCTCCAGCAAATTATTTCACTCTCTAATTAAGATGAATGATTGACATCAGGGCTTTTGACTGCCACAGCAAATTATATGATTTGTTATCATCAAATAAGTTATCATTAATTAAGTTATGTGATTTCTGCAGTCACATTAATACATTTCAGGCACATGAACTGAGACATTTTCATCTTATGGATGACAGAAGAGTTGATCTGTCTTTTACAAGGAACTTTAAGAAGAGCACTGAGAAGCTGTTATTACTCAGGTGATACCTCTTGTGCACACAGAAACCAGAATCATTTACCAAAAGCATAACACTGATGATTCCCAGTGTATATTAGCTTTGGTTGGGTTTAATTTGTTGGTTTTATTCTCTGCTTCTATGGAGTTTCTGTAGCAGGTTAAGGTAACTGCAGTGAGAGTGGTGGACATGGACATCTCAGGAAGTTTTTTCCTGAGTTTTTCTCAGGTCTGAAGCCTGGTGGCTTCTTTACAGAAGGAAAAAAACAGACTCAGGTGTGCTGCCTCGAGGTACTGAACAGTCAGACCATAATTTAGGAGGTCTTTGTGTGGCATATAAATAAATAGCACATATGGATGTATCAACATTTTACATTATTGTGAGTCAAATCACTTTAATGTAAGATTAGCTCCTGATTCTTAGTATCCTAAACCTTTAATAGACTTACAATTTTGAAATTGAAAAGATCAAAGCAGTCATAAGCAGTGTCTATAATACATAGTTTGGAACGACTGGAGTCTTTCTAGTATATATTTTTCTTTATTTGTTAATCTGCAGGGAAGGAGAAACATTCTGTAATAACAGAGGGAAACAGGATTTAGCTACACAATATGGCATTCATAAGTCAGTTCCAGCCTATTCCCTCCCCTTTCTTCTCAGACACTCATAACTTTCTCAAAATAAATTTGAGGGGCTGGAACTATCCACGCTTGGATTCAACTGAAAAGTAAATGTTTGGGGTTTTATATTTTTTTTATTATGTTAAAATGATTGAGTGTGAATTAGTCAAGAGTGAACCTAACACATTTTTTCTTGTATGTTTCAATTAAAAATGTAATTAGGACAAATAAAAAATGATGAACAATCAAACCTTGAAACACAGACCTGTGAGCGTGCCTATGTGCATTTATATTAGGGAGCAGCCTTATTTGTTTTGAAGGCTTCATGTGGCTCTAGTTTTATGCAGAAAGTTGAGGATGTGCTCAGGTGTTTTAAAATTGAGGACCATTCTTTGCTTTTTATGTAGTAACCTAATTATCAAGTAAAATGTGCAGGAAAATGCTGGAGGAATATGAAAAGCATAGGTATACTTCCTAGACATTTTTATTAAAATATATGCAAAAGAAATTTTATTTCCTTTTTTTAAAATTTATTTTTTACTATTTTTTAAATTTTTATTGTTTTATTTTATCTCAATTTCCCAGTGATTCTTTTAAAAACCTAATCTCATTTTATTCTATATCTTTCCAAATCTAAGCAGCTAGAAGACTGGAAGCACTGAAACAATTTTCCCAAAGTCTCAATGAGATCTACAAAAGAAATCAAATTTAAGGGAAACCAGACTACTACGTTTAAAGTCATATATGCCTGAACTCAGCACTTGCATCCAATCTAGGAGAAACAAAATGACTGCATCCTAAACATTTCAGTATTTCCCATAGTCTGAAGTAGTTTTATATGGCAGGAGTTTGAATAGGAAGTGTGACAGAAATTTGTAAAAGGTGTTGCTGTTCATACTATTTTTTGTTGTATGAACTGACAAAATGAGTGGTAAAAGGGAAACTGAATTTTGAGATGGAGTTAATTCTGAAAGTTTAATCTGAAATGCTACAATTTCTGTGTTCTTAGTGGTAGATATTCCAATTTAAAAAAAGAAAACAAACCCAAACAGAATTATGGGAAACAGAATTACAAAGATTTATTTTAACTTTTTTTCTTTTTTTAATATCTAGCAAATCAGTATGAAACTATGGCATTCTATGATTTTGTACAAAACCAGGAGAGGGATATATCTATTTTGCAATGGATATGCTGATCAAAATTCTTAACATCAGCACTACTTCCTGAAGCTGTAGGTCCGATAGCAGCAGCTCATTACAGCGCATTCTTTTGGTGTTTGATAAACATAAAAATAATCCTTGTGTTTACCTTAAAACATGTCCATGTTTATGAGTTTCAGAGCATCAGGTTTCAGTCTGAATTCCCATATTTGAATGCCATAACTTATATTCAGATTTTTTTACCCATTTTTATCATTTGACCAGTGAATTAGCATAATGGCAAAGTCCAAAGTTTTATCCCAGGGTTTGGTGGTTTTTTTGGGGGTGGGGTGGGACTGTTGGGGGTTGCTTTTTTGTTTGCTTGTTTTTGTTTGTTTGTTTTGTTTTGTTTTGGGGGGGGGGGTTTTTTTTTTTTTTTAACATACTTCAACAAGTGAGTTTCAGGATTCAGTCTACAAACTCTAATTGACTTGGCACAATGACAGATTCTGATTACATTTTTTTTTCCTCCCTCCTTGTCACAGAATCTGTCTTTCATGACTTGTCAAGCGGTCTCTGATTAATTTGGCCTAGTGGTTCATGGGGCAGAATCCAGCCTATTTCTTTTGCATTTCCCAGGGTGTTTTTGACAATTCACTGTGCACACTCCAGTGCCCTGGCACTGCTCACTGGCAGAGCCCAGTGTGTTGCTCCTCAGCCATGGCTGGGGACTTGTGCTCAGCTCGATTCTGCTGTGAGCATTCCTAACCAATGTGTAACCCCCCCTGCTTGTCGAGATCTCTGCAAAATATTTTCCTATTCACCATTTTGATGTTGCTTTGTTCACCTAACAGAGGATCCACCCTGGAAGTTAAAAGGCAGCTCAATAAATTATCAGTATTTAACACAAGGCACCCCTGGAGTACTGCACTTGTGGTCAACAGTGAAGGTAGTGATTTTGACAGGAAAACTAATATTGAAATGACATGGATATGGGATGGTGAGCATAACTTCCAAGAACATAGGATTTAGAGAACTGGAAGATGCCTATTTTATCTATTTATCTAGCTTTTCCCCCCAAATGCATTACAGTCATTAGACAGGAAAAGAAGAGGATGGCAGATTTGATCGTAACCCTAGATTTCAGTTAACCATGTGCAACTGGAATTTGCCAAGTCTTGTGTATTCATCAACATCTGTACATGTAATGAACAGAGTTGTCCTTCTTTTTTCCCCCACTTGACTGCTTGGGACAATTCCTAGATTTTTAAATTGACCAATGAAGTTGATGTGACTAGTAAAGTTAAGTAGAATATACCAGATCCTTTAATTTATCATCTAATCAGCAATGGAGAACTATCTTAGAACCTTTCAAAAAGAAAGAATGTTTAAAGTGTGGTCTTGGCATAAATGTCATTAACTCAGCTCAGGTGCATGTTCCAACCCTGCCTGCTTCTCCCCAGCACACATGGCCTTTTCCTATGGGTTGCTCCCAATCCATTCTCTGCCCAGCCTGTGTTTGAGCTTGGGATTGCCCCACCCCAGGCTCAGGACATTCACTTGGCCTTGCTGAACTTAATGAGCTTTGCATAGTCCCATTCCTCAAGCCTGTCCAGGTCCCTCTGGATGACATCCCTTCCCTCCCATGTGTCAACTGCATCACACAGTTTGGTGTCATCAGCCGAGCTGCTGAGAGTGCAGTCAATCCCACTGCCAGTGCTGCCAAGAAAGGTGTTAAACAGCACCCAGCCCAAGATGGATCCCTGAGGAACACCACCGAGGATCCCCAAACACTCAGATTTTGGTCACTGTAATTAATAGAGGTGGTATCTGAAGGTCCTATTCAAATCTTCACTGACCTAGATCACTTCTGCCACAGCATTTTCCTCTGAAAACAAAAAAAAATTGATATTAGTGTACTTGTTTTAATTTTTGTCTTCATCTCAGGCTGTTTTAGAAGTTTCCTTTACTTTGTGCCATTTCAAGAAAACTTGGCCAAGAGTACTACAGCAAGTGGGTTGCAGACCATGGTTGGTGTTGGCCAGCATATTCTGGTGTGGGAAGGCTATTTTAAATACAGCCAAGAAAATGGCATAAACCTATACACTCATCCCACTGCCCGAAATGGAACAGAAGATGAGTGAACCTTTGAAGTGAAAGGTGAGCAAACCTACTGTAATGCTGTATGATCTTTAAACCATTTCCCTTTCCTGCCATGAAAGAGCTCTCTGAAGTGCATCTGCTTCGCTTCCCCCGTCTTTGCTCAACACGCGACAACTATTTCTCTGCTTTGCCCTTCCAAAACAAACATATTTTCTTGTTAAGCGAGGGAAGGAATAGCAAAATTCATTTCCCTTCCTGAATTTTATGTCTAGGGGGTGGTCTGCAGCAATGTGCCTCTTGGGCATGGGTTATTCCAGTTGGCTGATGTCACCTCCCAGGATGATTCAGGCTTCCTACCATGAGTCTCCATAAGAGCTTTTCTTTCCCCACTGAATACAGGGAAACCATCAGTAATCAGGATCCTGATCAAGGTGACTCAGTGACTGGGAAACCCAAAGGAGCTGAATCATAGCCTGAGAGTTACTGAACAGATTATGAACACAAAGCTGCTTTTCAGGATTCAGCCCTGCACTTCCTCTCAGCCAAGCTGAACCAGGGATGAATGCAGTGATCATTCTTCTGATATCCAGGGACATCACTTATGTCCCTAGACAGGAAATATGAAAAGAAGAAGAAGCAGAAGAAGCAGAAGAAGCAGAAGCAGAAGCAGAAGCAGAAGCAGAAGCAGAAGCAGAAGAAGAAGAAGAAGAAGAAGAAGAAGAAGAAGAAGAAGAAGAAGAAGAAGAAGAAGAAGAAGAAGAAGAAGAAGAAGGAAAAAATACTTCAAACTACCCCCTTTCTCAAACAAACTAAGGCCTCAGTCCTGTGCTGTGCAGGATCACTTTTGAATTGCAATTTGCTAAATGAGATTTTGATAAATGACAATTCTACCATGCAAGGAAATAATAATCCACACCATTGTTTTAACATTCTTTAACAGTCTTCTTGCTCTGGTTCCGCAGTATATGGTGTTTCAGGGCAATACACTGTGTCTTCTTTAAAGCAGGAGAGCTTGACAGTTATTTTGAGAATGGATATCATAATATGAATTGTATAAGCATGTCCAGGAGCATTTAAACTAGCAGCATCTGAATATAACTTTGCAAAGTTAAATTACTGTAATGTCAGGAGGATAAGAAATGTGTTCAGTGTTATGAAAAGAACAGATATCCTTGTGCCATACACGGTCCTTATCATTTAATGACATAACAATGTTTTGCTGTTAGACAAGCGATCAAATATTTTTTTTAATGTAAATAACCTTGTCTTAAATCTATCCCACTCTGATCACTGTGTGACTGTAAAAAAACCCACAGTGCAGCATAATTTTTAAATGGCTTTCAGTCTAGTGGAATAGGTGTCAGTTGTGGGTGTCTTTCAGGCAGTGGAGGTTTTAATCTGAGCAAAAGAGATCAATGCACAGAACAGGAAGGAAAAGTCATTGCAGGAGTCTTTGAGAAGTTTTAGGCTTCTCTTCCTCTCCCAGCCCTTTCGCTCTCCTGTGATCTTAAAAACAAACCGTTGCCCTTGGCAGTGCTGTTTATGTGTTACAGAGGATTTCTTCACATTGAGGTAAGAATAAAAGTAGAACTAAGTATCAGACTTGTTTGAGGTCTTCCTCCAAAGCTCCCTGAAACCCGTGTAAAAGCTCCTGGGTTTTGTTTGGTTTTAATTTTTTCAGCAAGTGATCTGTATGTCCTCCACACTGAGCAGATCTCAGATCCCTTCTGGTATTTACTTTAAAGTTTTGCCCATTCCAGCCTTTTTCTGTGGCCAGGACAGTTGGGTTGAAGAGCTATAGAAATCACGTGTCTGAGACCGTGCCTCTACCACAGAAACTGGAGGTTTTGCTCTATCCAAAACCAGAGCAATTTTTTGACAGAAGAAAATATCATCCTGCTACAGTGCTTAGTAAGAGAAACTCACATTTAATGTGGCTTGTCATTTGGTATGGATGACTGTCAGCATTTATCAGGGCACATGAGACCAGATTTCAACCCCTGGTGTCTCCTGGACATAATGATTTGATTTTACTGTGATAATACCAAGAGGCCTTTAGAAATCAGCACCTCACACCAAAAAAAACAGAGAGGCTCAGAGAGGTTGCAGCCTAAATTGACCAGGAAGGTGAAAGAGGGGAGGGAAAATAGATGGCAAAAGAGGTGAAATAACCACTCTGCAAGGTAGGTCCAGAGAAGAGAAAATGGACCCAAGTTGTGCCAGTGGTTTAGATTAGACATTTGGAAAAATTTCTTCCCCACAAGGGTTGTCAAGCATTGGATCAGCTGTCCAGGGACCTGTAGGGGTAACAGTCCCTGAAGGCATTAAAAATGCAGATAACTGTGGCACTTAGGAACATGGTACACTTGGAAGTGGTAGGTTATTGGTTTGATTCTATCTTAAAGGCATTTTCCAACCGGAACAATTATATGATTCTACAATTCTAAGATGTGGAACCAATATTCAGACCTCTCAGCTGCCATCATGTTCATGCAGCACTCCCCAGCTGCAAGTTAAGGCCTCCACTGCCAAACACAAGGCTGGGACAGGAGGCAAAAAAATACTAAATAATGTCTGTGTTGCTTGGACTGTGAGACTGACCATGGATCATGATAACTGGGGCTGGGCTGGTGACCCTGATCCCATTGCTCTGCCTGGATGTGCTCAAATCTGCCGTTGTGTCACAACGGTGACTTTGGAACCGCCTTCGTGTTGGTGCTGTGTGAGCAACTCTGCTCCCCAAACCCAGCAAGACACTCTCACAAACCCCAAAAATAAACCATCATCTTTAGTCTTCTTAGAAGAAACTCTTGAAGATAAGGTGTGGCAGGCTTTCGTGACTACTCACAAAAGAGATTGAATGCAGGAATTTTCTTTAGAATGAAAGCAACGTCTGTCCAAATGTCAGTGAGAGTTTGCTTGACTTGATGTTCCCTAATCATAATTTTACAGTTTCAAAACCTTTGAAGCTCCACTTTTTTGCCCTTTTTGGTGCTAAGATGGGAAACATTTTGATGGACTGTTTGTTCTCTAAGAACAAGTGTCTTTTCTGGTTTTTTATTTGTTTTGTTTCAAGTTTGGGTATAAAATGATTCATAACTATACTAACACCCACAGACAGTGTCTCTAAAAAATGATTTAAACAAAATGTACTGCATTTTTCACCTTTTTCCATTTTTCTCAAGAACTGCATTTGTTCTCATTTAGCTTTAACAAAGATCAGATTGAGCTGGAACTTGGGTAAGAGAGGTGATAAGTTTGCAGATAATAATGCATCTCATCAGTCATGAATTGCACAAATTAATCTTCAGATAGGGGTATGTCATTCAAGAACTTACATGCTGGCACTTTAATTGTCAGAAACTAGTTTCTATTAGGCACATGGACTGAGAATGAGTAACAGCATTTCCCATTAGTGGAGGGAAAAAGAAAAATTAAGGTAAGTTCAAAAACATTAAGAAAATGCTTTAATAATTTTGTTTAACACAGCTTGTAATGAGAAAAAGAGCAAGACCTTAAATGAATTAAGACCAAGTCTGCTTTGTTTAATAAATGTTTTCTCTCTGCTTACAACAAAAGATGTGTATGGAAAAACATAGCAAACAAAATATGTATTATACAGGAAAAAAGCTGAGCAAAGGAAAGATCTATTTAAATGAATACTTTGAAAAGGGCTAAAAAAAAGTTCTGTGAAATCCAGTGCCAAATTTTTTTTGGATGAAATTTGAATATTTAATTTTTTCCGACCCATGTCGGTAAAAAACTGTGTTTTCCTTCCTGTAAAGAAGTGGACTAAAAGGGCCTTTGCTCTTTGAGTGGTTTGATTTGCATAGGGAAAGAACGTGGCTGCCAGACACAGGCCACAAATTGGTCACTGTTTTCATTCTGTACTCAGATATTTTAGTGTTTCAGAGCACAAATTGGTCATCATGTTCATCTAGAAAATTCCATGTGCACACCACAGGGTGCTCTGGCAAAGTGCAACTCTTTGTTTACAGGGAACCAACCCTTCGGGCAGTGTTGGAGCAATCCCAGCTCAGCCTGGCCATGCTGTTTCACACTCTGCCCTAAATAAAAAATGAGATATTAAAGGTTCACCACAGACTCAAATTCCTGAGAAGAAAAGGATTTCGGTCACATCCTCACTTGGGATAATCTGGTTTCCAAGAGCAGATATCACTGAACATCACTAGTTTACATCAAATCATTTGATGTAACAGCCTTCCACAAGCTTTCTTTGTCATTAAGGGCTTGTTCAATTGCTAGACAAAGCTCTGCAGGTCATAATGGTGATAGTACTTTGTACTATTGTTCTTTGCTGTTATCATCTGAAAGCACTTTTGATGTATTTATTATGCATAAAAGAAAAATTATGAGGAAGCAACGGAGAGGCAGCTCAAAATTATTACAACCTGTTGTTTTGCAGGAGAATAAAGGAAAAAGAATCCATTTTGCCTAAGGTTACTGTGAACCAGGGAAAAAAAAAAGAGGATTAAACCCAAGGTGATATGACTACTAATCTTTGGCTTTAATAACTGAACTGCAGCAGGTCCTGCCTGGGCTCAGGGTTCTTGCTTGTCATTTAGACAAGTAATTGAATAAAAGCTAAAGCACAGAATCAATCTTGTTACATTTAGCAGGATTTCTTATCATGGATCTAAATGTGACATAAAACCCTAATGAATCTTGGCAGCAGTAAGCTCTGTTCTAGGTGATGATTCCTGACCACAACAAAAAACTCTGGCCTTGATCTGTCAAAATAAAAGAATAAACACAAAAAACTTGCTATTTAAAGACAGGATTTGTTTATGTACATCTACTGTTGCATGTATTTGTGTTTGCAGCAGCAGAGGTTCAGGACTTTAGAATTAATTTCTCCCTCTCCTGCAATATTGTCCAGATATTCAGGGGCAGAGGAGTTCTGCTGTCATGCTTCGTTTAAAAATAATTTGCATACTTACAGAAAGTGTTGCAGCATTTTATCTTAACACATGAAATTACTGACTTTTGCCATGCTGTCCCATGTCTTTATCTGTGATTGCTCTGATCATCTTAGCTTTTGGTACTATCTATGGAAATATGTGACAAATTCTCCATTTTTGTTATAATTCCCTCAAAAACCCCTTGCGGGTAATCTGTAATTTGTTTTCTTGCTATTCATGTATTTTCCACAACTTTTTTTTTTTTTTTTAAATTTTGTTTTCTATTTTTGAAGGTTTAGCATGGGGCTTTCTTAAACGAAACATACTGATAACATCCCAATTCCTAATGCTTAATAGCAATTGACGTCATAATTAAAAATGATCCTGTATACCTTGGACTGATGAGATATTTTGCTCAGAAATATTTTCACATTATACCACAGAAATATTTTTATACCAAATATGCAGAATAATAACTCATTTTTGCTGAATAATTACTAATTTCTGAAATAAGTCACTAGGAACAACTAAATGTTTTTACTTAAGTTCAGCAAAACTGAAATTTTTGTATGTTTTCCTCTTCTCACTAGAAATTGACTTTGAAAGATTTTGAACAGTATTTGTTCTTGTCTTGAGAAAGAAGAAAATTACAAAATTCATTAATCCTAGATGTAAGGACTGGATTACATTTTCCTTCACCATATTAAAAATGTAATCTTAATAAAGACTCTAAGGAGAGGTATATACATGAATAGTTACTTTCTGTTTTGGTTCCTTTGCCTGTTATCTCATAAAACTTCACAGTCTTTAGGAATTGCATATATATGTAGGAAGAAAGGAAGATAAAGTTCTAATCTTCCTGATTTATCATGAGTTCTAAAGCATCACCTTTACAAGAACCCCAAATTAATGTTTTTTGAAAAAGGATCAGAATCCTCCTTTATTTTTATTTTATTTTTATTTTTATTTTTATTTTTATTTTTATTTTTATTTTATTTTATTTTTATTTTTTCTATTTTTATTTTTATTTTCCCCTATCTCCCTGCAATTTTTACAGGCCCTTGCTGTGTAGCTCTGTTTTAGGGAATATTTGAGTGTCCATGAGAGTATGAACTGCCTGAGTGTCCTGGCCATCCCCACTATGGATTCTGACTTCCAAATTATTCTTCCCGTGTAGACTAAGAAGACAAATGAACTCTCCTACTGCTTGGTTAATGCTGTTTTTTTTGAAAAATGAGCGTCTAAATGAAGTTAGATGAACCAAGTCCTAAAACACCCATTTCCCTTTGCTGGTTGTAAAGGGTACCCAGGGGGGCACAGTGTTCATGTGAGCACACAGTCTCATCCCCCCACAACTGCTTCCTCCTGCCGTGGGTAGAGATAAAGCTTATCAGACAGAAAGCCACTTCCATGCACCAGCACTTTGTGCTGATGGGAGATTCTCACGTCATCAGCTGTGGCCAGAATTTTCTTTATGTCATGGCTGGTGGCTGATTTCAAGCCTGTTGTTTTTGTTTTTTTTCCAGTGACTTCAAGTGAGATTTAGATCAAACACCTTGAGCTCCTTGTTGTCTGAGATTTTTTTGGTGAACAGAGAAAATCAGTCCCTCTAACACACGAAATGCCTTATTGGAAGTATAAACTTGGCCAGGCTGGGAGGGGGTTTGAGCAAACTGGTCTAGTGGAAGCTGTCCCTGCCCATGGCAGGAGATTGGAACTGGATGATCTCTAAGATCTCTTCTAACCCAAATCATCCTATGATTCTGTGATTTTCTGATTCTACAGCTGGAGAAACACTATGTGCTATCTGTTAGGATTGACTCACAAAGTGATGTGATGGACCCATGAGTTAAACTTCTTGGAATTAAAAGATAATGAGTGAAACCAGATTTCCTACGGTACATGTTTGAGATGATGGTGTTTCAGGCCTTGCTTTGCATTTTTTAGTGAAAGATACAGCAGAAACTTTTGTTGCTGAGCAGCAGAGAACACAAACTTCATTCAGTGCTAAATAAGAAACAGTCTGAGCACTTCAGCATTTACAAGGAATGCAGAGCAGCCATTTCAAGATCAGTCATGGTCCACATTGGTAGATATTTGGTAACTAACCAGAAAAAATGTGTTAAGGGTCACCCAAATCCTGTTGTAGCCAACCTAGAAGTGGAATACATTCTGCAAAACAGAACAGCTACAATCCCACCCTTTGTGTGTTTGATTCAGGCACAGCAATGTTATAAACCATAGGCTGATAAATGGACCTCAAATATCGGTAAAAGAACAGAGTTTTCAACCATGCATAACACAGAAACAAATTGTTGAACTTATTTAATTCTAAAGGCCTTTTCCATAATTTTTGCTCATGCAAAAGACTCCTGAGGCAACAAGACAGCTTACCTGCCAGCTTTGACATTTCTATAACCAAAGCAATATTTCAGAATCCTCATGCTATAAATCTGATGTGGACTTGAATTTCACGAAAGTAATAAATGATCCAATTAGAAAACAAACAAAAAGGTGAGAATAATTACGCTGTTTATTCTTCCATGATGATAAGGTGAGGTTGACAAGACAGAATGCTTCTCCTAAACTCAGAGTTTCTCTGTGCTTGCAATTGATCTTAGGAGTTAAAGATTCTGTTTGCATTTTTAACACGCTGAGGTAAAATGTATTGCCTTGATAGAGATGTTCAGAAGCAGTTTGCTTACAGTATCTCCAACCCTTCATTTTCTATTCCTCTCACTTATTGCAGAATTTCAAAGGCATTTGGGGATATATTATCTGTGTAGAAGTAAGTCTTACACTGCAATGATTTACAGTAGAGCAGCTTTTAAAATCCTTTCTCAACAGCTTTTCTCTACACTTAATCATTCACAAATGCATTGTTAATTAATTACACAGATCATTTTTCATGAAAAAAAAATTACCATGAAAAGAAGGCTGTTTTTCCAGCTGCCTTTTTGCATGTAGAGGTGCAATCTGAACCAAGGGCTGTTCTATTAGGCACCACAATTTGCAATTCTTTAATTTTTAGATTTTTCTGAGGGTGGATTATGCATAATTTGAAAGAACCAAAGGTAGATTTTATGCAGCATTTTCAGCTGACATTTGTGAATCCAATCCAAAGCCAGCTGTGCTTCAACAAGTGGAAGTAGACACTCCTTGTGGTAAAATTAGGGCCCAGGGCTCAGAAAATATTTTACATTGCATCATTTCTAAGTAGTTTCTTATAGGTACATCCATTATGTATATGATCTGTTGCTTGTGTTTGCTTGAGGTATATATTTCAGGACAGCTTCTCCCCCTGCATGTCCTAGAGCATTTATTCCAGAGCAAAAAAAATGTGTATTTTGAGTTGGAAACAACATTTAAATGTTATCCAAACTACCCCTCCGGATGACAGTTTCCAAAGAAGTGTCTAAACAGGCAACTAAGGCCAAGTCAGATAAATCCTCAGTTCTGGGGATATCAATAAAAAAGCCATAAAATTGTTTTTTATATTAAAAAAAAAAACCACCAAAATCTGGTTTTGTAAAAACAAAAATAAATTTTTGAGGCAATCACATTGATTAGTTGATTGGCTGTTTGCTGTCCATATCTCCTTCAGACATTCTGGGTTTTTTTGGTTTTTAAATATTGGTGATTGATTAAGACAAAATTCATCAAAAGAGTTGAAGTTCTGAAGGTACTGAATCCTAAGGAATTCTTTAAAAATAGGTGTCTGAGTAATGAGAAAGTCCTAATTAGTCTGGACTTAGAGAAAGGCCTCAGTATGACTTGGTGCCAGAGAGGTCATGGAAGACAAGAGTTAATGTCCAGCCTGTAGGAAACATACACTGAAAGTCTTCAGGAAGAGACTTCAGTAATTTCACAGGTCACAGAACTTGCTTAATAAGCTTTTCTTTTACGTGTGCAGTAGAAAACAGAAACCTGAACCCGTAAAATGGATGTGTGGGTTTTAATTTGATAATATTAGCACCACTAGCATCAACTGAAAAACACACAAAAAAGAACAGTAGAAAAATGTTAAAAGGCACAGAGAATCTGCTATTTTGCAGAGAACTTTGGCTCCATGTTTCCACTGCATGTGTTTGTGCTCATTTGCACCAAGGAGCAAAAGGAGCCCATGCCAGGATGGACAGTAATGATTTCCACCCACTTTGCTCTCTGACAGTGTTGAACCAACCCCAGTAACTCCATTCCTGAGTGCTGAGGGTTGTTCTAAATATTTTCAACACAACGTTTTGTTTTGCTGCATGTCATAGAAAAAGTGTTCCGCGTTTATTGTTTGCAGAGTTTTACTGATTTTTCCTCCCCTGCATGGCTATGAAAATGATTTCATTCTTATTCTAATATTGTGGGCTTCAAGAATAGATCTCCTTGCCCAGCATTCCTCTGAAATATGAAAGAGATGCCCTCTGCAGCAAGCTTAACACTGCTATCATCTGCATAATAAAGATAGTCTGCATGTATAGAATATGCACACACACATATAAATTTATACTGATATACTGTGTGGGCACAAAGATAAACGGAATAAGAATCACAGCAGCAAAATAGAAGAAGAGACATGTAACTCAGTGACTGACATCAAGAACAGATCTCATCTGTCAAATGACTGAATTGAGAGGCTTTTATGAACATTTCTTCTAGGACAAAGTACATTATATGTGCAAAATGAATGTACGCCACCGGATAGTGTGCCATTTCCCTAACAATTTCATAAAAAAAAGTTGTCTCTCATTCTTTCCTTTTTTTTATTCCTCTTGGCAGTTTTTTCTCACCTCCTGTCCCCGACAAAAAAAAAAAAAAAAAAAAAAGACACAAAAAAAAAGACAAAAAAATTGGATTCTCCAAAATACATGTGCTTAATTTTTGCACCTCATTTTGTGTAAAAGTATCTACTTAGTCACAACCTCAGATCCTCTCAGAGCAATTGAACACATCTCAAAAACAATTAAAAATAGTAGGGTTACATCAGAGATATTATTCTTCCAGCTCTGTGGGGAATTTGCTTATGTGGTTGCAATTGTTTTTTTCTTGAGGGATGTAAAGAATGGCAAAGTAGTGCACAACCCCTGACATTTATCAGGGTTATATCAGCAATGTTATTTCCACAAACACTGGTTGTCAAGGACCTGCTAATAATGATGTCTGCTTATATTCAAATGCAGAACCAAATATCAATCTACTTAGTAAAGCAAGGCAAACATTACCTTCTCGTGGAAATTATTTGATGGTAGATCTTGCTAATGAAAGTTTTGTCATTGGCACAGGGCCCTGATTCAGAATGGCACTCACGTATCTCACTTTATTCATGTGATTGTGCCCCTGTTGAACTCAGTGGAACCACAAACATGCTCAGGTTTCATGTGGGCTCCAGAAGTTTGATGAATCAGCACCTGAGCAATAAGACAATGCCCTTAACTGTGGAATCATGTCAATGGCCAAATAAAAGCTCAAATTTTTCCACCTAAAGTCTTCCCTCTTGGAAGAGATATAGTATTCTGCAATGTGTCTGTTTACATTAAAAACCTGTTCTTCTTAACTTGATGACTTTTTTCCACCTAGTAGAAACCAGTGAATTTCGATCTTGGTTTATGCAGTTTTTATCAAACCCACTGGGGGTTTCTGATCTACCTTTTTAGATAGGTTAGGCTCCAGTAAGCAGCAGCTTGTAGATTGTAGTTTGAAAACAAGTCTCTCTAAATAGGCATTGAAATCCTTGTTTGACTGAAGAGGATGGTGGAAGTTCTCTAAAGCTGAGGTTGAGACAACAGCTTGTCCCCCTTTAAAGCAGTTTTGAGTCCCCTAACGCCATGAAGGCATCACCAAAGGAACAGGATTTTTTTGCATCACAGTCAAGTAGAAGAAACTTCTCTTATTTTTTTTCCTATGGATATAAAAGGGGGTAAAAAAGCAAAACTTAAATAAAAGGGTTGGATTTGCTAATGTCCTTTGAAGCTTTTCTTTGTAGGCAAGAAATCAGTGTGCAGAGAGGGGAGAGGGGAAAAGAAACCAAAAATAATTAAAGAAAACACTGAGTTCTGTCTTTGAATTATATAAAAGCAGCTGCATTTGATTTAATTTTTCTTGAGCATAATGTGCTGTATAATCACTGCCTTCATCATCTCCTGGGCCCAATCTTCCTCTTAACACAAGCTGTGGGAGCTGTGCCACAGAGTTCAGTGGAAGCAGAGTTTGACCCATGCTTTGCTTTAAAAATAGAAGGTATTTCTCTCACTTCTCTCTTTTCTTAGAAATTCTTTTGAGATGCTAAATGTTTGCAAAAATCATTGCTTGCTATGCCATCAACCTTCTACATTGTAAACATCAAAAATAATCAATAATCAAAAAGCTAAAAGTCCACACTCCTGTAACTTATCAGCTGGAAGGATCAATAAATGGAAGCAGGAGGAATACTGCAATCTGCCAAAATTTTCTTTAAGACTTGTTTCAACCTCACTGCTTAACACAGGGCATGGTTGGGAGAGGGAAGAGAGAGGGAGGAAGAGGATGAGGGACTCTGTGGAGGGAGATGAACTCGTTTCTCAGTCCATTTGAAGGCTGGCTCCCTTCCAAGATAAAGCAACTTGCTTTCATGAGGGTGAAAGAAGGTTTTCCCAGGAGAAAATTTGTCCCGAAAAAAAAGCATTAGTGAGAATCTGAAAAGAAAACAGTGTTGAAAAATGCTAACAATTCCTCAGTTATCAAACAGAGCTTAATGATATGTTTGGGTTTTTTTTTTTCCCACCTCTCCCAAAACGCAACTAGAGAGGACTGTGGCGTTTCAGAGATTATGTGAGCTATTAACCTCAGACAAATAAATATTAATTGAGTCTGCTTCCATATGGAGTAAATAAGAAAATTTATAGCACCTTTACTGAAAGCAAAATCAGAACAAAACATAGTTCTTTTAGCCTTTAAGCTTGAAAATGCAAATAAAATGAGCAAAAGCAAATAAATAATAATTTGTCTCCTGCCACCTGGAGAACTCCACATGTACTCTAAACATAGCTTAATTAAAACTCACAGAACCCTGGTCCAGTAATTATTTCTTAACTGCTTGTTTTAGAGGAGAGAGGCTTTGGCCTTCAATTACAATAAATTACAGAGAGGGCAAGCGTGGACAGGCAGGATTCAATAGCCTTTAGTCAGCCTCATCTTCCCAACTCTGGAAAGCAACGTTCTTTTTACAGTAGGACTTGACTGTGCAAGCCCTGAAGTCATGGTTAAAGATCCCATTGACTGTGTGGGCACAGACACAGCCCCCGTGTGCCCGTGGGGATAAGGGCTAGCACTTAACTTTGCATTAAAGCTGTTTTGCTGCACCAAGACTTTTTCTCGCTCTTTTTTTTTTTTTTTTTTTTTTTTCCCAAAAGTGGATTTCCCCCCCTCCCCACCCCACATTCTTCTCAATGTGGTTTCAATATACTCATCTTCCTGAGATCACTTTTACCTGATAAAAGTGCAAAGCGATCATGTCCTTATTTGTCAGTTTGGTGTTGGGGGGGAGAAGCGGGAGATTGAATGTTGAGGTTCTACAGCTCCTCCAGCCTGTGGTGATTCATTAGGACATTATGTGGTAGGGAGCTGCACTCTGGCATGCTCTAGGCATCGTGTACACTGCTGTTTGAAACAGAACAACATAATAAATCCCTTTGTTAATAACTGTAAATGATGACTTATGCCCTGGAAATTCCTTTTCCTCCTGGCGCAAGCAACAATAATCTCCGTGGTGCTGCAGAACTGAGTAGACATCCTAATACCTTTACTGGAGGTGAAACAATATGTACCTCATTAGCAGGTCACAGATCAAACTATTAGCAACATGGTGGGAAGCCAGCTAGGATTTGGTGGGATTTACAAAAGGTCATCTTAGAGGCAGCATGCAAAACTGCTTTTTTGGTTGTGAAAATGCCTCTGATCAACAGATTTCCCACTCAGTGGGCAGAGGGAAGACATTTTGTCCCATTGAGCAGACTAGTTTGGCAATGGTGATTACTTGGGCTTAAAGCTTTATATATCTCATGAAATCTGCAGCAGTTCCTCTTGATAAATTAACCTTCATTTCATTGCATTGAAGGAGGAAGCCCATCAGCTCATCTCTGTTTCCTTTGCTCTTTATCTCTTCACAGTGTTCATAGCAGGAGGGAAAGAAGAACTAGAAAACACTGCAGCATCTGCCACAAGTGAACATGAACACTCTGTAGGTGCCCCACAGTAGCCCAGGGGGTCAAATCTTTAGTCCTTATATATAATCAGGAGAATGTTCAGCAGCTTGGTGTAGCCTGGGATGTTCCAGTAGATGCACTGTAGCTGCACCAGCTAACTGCATCCTTCAACAAGTCTTCATGTTAATAAAATTTCATATACTGTTTCTTTTTAAACACAAATCTACATTGATGGCTGTAAATGTTGTGTTGGTAGTTACAAACAGAGGTCAACATTTTTATTTTGCCAGAGGGAAAAGGGAACTGAGGCAGGAGGACAATGCCCCAAGCCCATCCTGTGAGGCTTGCAGAGAGTACACAAATGTTACCAGCCCTGAAGCTGTGGGAGTTCCGACACATAAGGACAGAATATTTGCAATAAATTACCTTGGCCATTCCTTGCAAGGAGACCTTGCCAACTCCTACTGTTCTGAGTTCTCCAAGAGACAGGATGGTCTTTTGTCCTATGTGTGCCTGTTTTCCAGCCTTGGGAGCCTGAACTCCCCCTGGTCACTCCAAGAGGTTTGTACATCCTTCCCCAGATCACTGTGCATCCTCTGCAGGGCAGCATGGTGCTGGTGCTTCCAGCAGAGAGAAGTGAGGGGCAGGATTCCCTGCCAAAATTCAGGTCAGAGATCCTCATGTGTGTAACCAAGTTTACTTAACAAATATTTTTAAAATGTGGAGATTAGCTCCTGGCTATGATCTTTGCCTGGTCTTTGGTTCATTCCTTTCAGCTCATAAAATAACTTTATATGCAGATGGAGTAGATAAAAAGCCAGTGAAAGGAAATAGGAAGATTGGCTCCTGCTCATCAAATCTTCTGTTAAAAAGCACATTTGGGAAATTCCTTTCCAAGACCTAGATGTTATGCGTGCATATAGTGTCAAGACCCAAACAAACCAAGATAAATGGTCCACCTACAAAAACATTTAGATTAATTTCACTGATGTCTATGGCAAGAAGATGTTTTGCCATTTATCATTTCATGCAAAGCCTGACAGAGGAAGGAAGAGTGGTTCTGTGATATCTTTACTGGTGAGAGTGGTGTGACAGTGAGAGAGACAGCAGGCTCACATTGGCAAAATTAGGTTCCATTCGTATCTAACTCTGCTACTGAGCCTGGAATATTTAAGTCTTCTAGGATTTCTGATTACTCACCTGAAAAACAGAAATAATTTTCTGAAGTTCCTTAAAACTCTTTCTTTTCATTAATTTTTCGTAAAAATTACAAATCCTTTCACTTTGGCAGCATTTTTCTTCTTCATGTGTTCAGGAAACGGGGCATAGTTTGTCCATATAGTTGAAAATCAAGCACTTATTTAAAGTTAGGTGCTTTGGGAAGATGCAGGATATGGCAGGATGGATTAAGAACACCTGACTTGATAGGATGCCGTAAGCCAGAGAGTGTACATTGGCCTGTAAGGGACTTCCAAGGAGAGAAACAGGACTGTAGGCAGAAAAAACCCAATATTCTCTGAGCTCGTGACAGCAAGTATCAGAATCAGTAATTTACTGGTATTTGTAAACTCAGTATTTGTGAGGGCTCTTCCCTTCCCACCCCTTGATCTCGGGCTGAGCAATGGCAGGGCTGTTCTGAGTAACTGCGCTCTCCTCCAAGGAAAGGCATTGTGCAATTCTTTCTTTTAGGAGCCTACACAGAAATTTGCTGCTCATGGCAGGTCAATTGTGGTCATCACCTCTTATGGACCTGGCTGCTTTGGGCATATCCAGGGTCACCATTTCTACAACCCCATAAGTCCTTCCCCTTCCAGGACAAGATCATAGCAAGGACAGGTTATAAAAAATGTAAATATAAATCAAGCCTGAGCAAAATGTCTGGTTTCACAGAGCTTGGAGCTCACCACACAGCCAATGCAGCATAGTGCCATGCCATGTTCTCATCTGTAAAGATTTGGTTCCCAAGGTGAGCCCTGGAGTCATAAAATACAATTATTTGGGTTTGTTGTTTTGGTTTTTGCCTTTTTTTTTTTCCTTTTTTTCTGTTGCTGGTTTATTTTTTTAAGTTTCTGAAATAAGTCAGGGGCTACTCTGAAATCCATCAACACATTATTTCTGTATCAGAACCTGAAAATATGTGTTCTGTAGCTGACCAGTGCTAATATACGGAGAGAGGTGTGTGAGGGTAGAAAGCTCACTGGAACAGTGCTGGAGGAAAGCATAAGGCAAAACAAACCAAATCCAGACCAGTTTCTCCCTCGCCATGTTTCACCTGCTGTCCCTGGAGCTGCAGTTGTGTTTAATCCTGCACAGGAGTTGATTCACACCCAAAGAGCAGCCAAGAGCCAAATAACTTTCAAGAAATTTGGACACTGAGGCCACCAGGAGGAGAAGGAAAATGAGGATTTATGTTTAATGTGGTGGAAATGCATCCAGTGGATTCTGGCTTCCAGATCTCACCAACGTTCAACTGTTGAAGTCCCAATGACAAGATCTGGTTTCTGGGAGAGTAACTATTGGCAGAGGAAGAAAAAGGTGGAGAGAAAAATAAACTAAAATTATCCCCAAACTCTTGCAGTAGGTCTGTTCTTTGATCTTCTGTGCTTAGGAAAAAAAAAAAAAAAAAAAAAAAGGTGTATAATTTAATCTGCATGAGAATAAGTCAGAGAGAAAGGGGTGTCTCTACCACATCTGCCCAGCTGTTCACTAAAGAGATGAAGATAACACAATTTCAGCTTGTGTTAATATTTCAGTACAGGCTTCTGCTCCGAAAGCATTCAGAAAACAAATGACCAGGTAGAGGGCTGTGCAGAGTAATTTCCCTTTTAGAAAGGGCAATTAAAACTGCAGTAGCCTTATCTCCTCACAACTTACATTGTTTTAGAACCACAGGACAAAAAATATTACTGAATGGAATTTCTGAGGAATTGGTAGAAATCAATATAATGTACCTTTTGTGTTAAATGCCTTAGAATCTATTTTCCTGCAATAAAAATACATTTATAATATCCCTAATGCTGATAAAATATCATCTTGATAATCTATTCAAACACCTAAGAGACTTCAGTTTCTGTTCTGACACGCTCTGAATTTCAGTTTAAAAATGCATTCTGGTTTAACTGTCATCAATAGCCTAATGCAATCTCAAAGAAACAGGCACAGGCTATTCAAATATGTTTCCAATATAAGTTGGAGATTGTCAGACAAAGGAAAAAATAGCTTCCCAGTTAAAGACATAAATGTCAAGAAATAAGAAGAGGAAGAAAAAGTGTGCAAAATTCTGATTTTTTTATTACATTTTTCTGGTATGGGTCAATTAATCATAAATCATCATAATTTTAATAAAAATACTCTACAAAGCACAGTTAAAAAGCATGACTTAGTTCGTCAAGATCTAAGGGGGTCTTTCTTTGCTGTTGAAATTTTAATTATTCACTCTTTCAATATTCATAAGTCACCTCATTCTTAAATTGGTAGGTGAGCCACATAATCAAGAGATTTAATAACAGGAAAGACAGGAAATTTAGGGTGCTTTCCTGTATTTAAGCATTTTCTTCTGTTTTCCTGTGTTTGAAATTTTGCAATAAAAATCTTTCTCTAAAGTCCTAAGATCTTAAGACTTGCTGTCATAAAAAATGAAATTCTTATGGGTCTGTATGACTTCAGTAAGTGAAAACTTGTGAACTATGCCAGGTATTCCAAATCTCAAAAGGGAATTATGTGCTATGGTCGCTGATTTTTATTAGAAAATGGATTTTTTAAACCAATGTTAATAATAGTTATGATACATCTTAATAGTTCACTCACCAGTGAAATGATCTTTACAGTCCCTTCTAACCCAAACCATTCTAAGATTCCATGAAATCTCAGTTGGTGAATTAGAACATTACAGAACAGATTATAAAGTAAATCCCTCTAGATTTTATGAGTAAATTCTTTGTTTTTGTTTTAAAGCTCAGATCAGAAATTTCAACCCGCCCTTTCCAACAAGCTAATCTTGCAAAAAGCTGTGATACTTCACCCTGTTATTCCTTCTTCTACACAACAATACCAAGGATGAAATCAGTCTGTGAGTAGCCTGGACATTCTTAAAATTTAACAGCAAGCAACTTCTTTGCAGAATTTTATTTTATTTTATTTTTTTAAATCTCCCCATTTTGTAGAAAAGCAAAAGTTACAATATCAGCCCTGAAGGTCTATTTGTGCTGTCAGTGTGAACGGAGCAATCTGGACTCGAATGGACAAAATAAAAAGGTTCGTGCAAGACATAGATACTTTTGCACTGCAAAAATATTTGAAAGCCTTGCAATTCTCTTCTTTTTTTTGCCTCTTTTAGCCCCACAAAGGTCACGCTCAGCCTCTCAGACACAGAGAAGCCGTGGCAGTTTTCCTTGAACAAGAGATGCGGTTCTGATAGCGGGATCACACATCTCGGTAGTTTCATCACCATTCGGATGCTTGTAGGAGTTATTGTGCATCAAAAGGGACCTTTAAATTTATGGTTATTATGCATATTTCCTTCCTTACTAAGCATTTTGTGATCAGCCCTCGGGGTTGTTTGGATTTTTTTGCTTAGGACCACATCTCTTGCTTTTGTTTAACTTGTGAGTAGACTTTTCCATGAGAACCAGATCAAGATCAAGATGTTCATTTTCATCTTGGGTAGCTCCTTTATGTTCTACTTGTTTGCTCCAAATATTGCCTCTTATAGAATAATTAAGGTGGGAAAAGATGTGTAAAATCAACAAATCCAATAATCTGTCCATCAGTCTTCTTAGTGACACAGATATGGGCTAACTGAGGCTCTGTTGGCATTAATAAGAATAGTTAATATGTTTGCTATGTGCACTTTGAATTTACTTTTCCCCTCCTCTGAAATATTCCCAATGAGATAACCTTCAAGTCACACTGAGTATCTCTTTCCCCAAGAGTCTGGGAGGGAATTAGGCTATTTACAGATGGCAAAATTTTAAAAATTAATTATGAGATCCTGAAGGGTTCTTGGCATCCATCAAGATCACAAGATATTGTGGAGGCCCCTAAAGGAAACAAGACAAGTTTATGGAGGAAATTTCTTTTCAGGACCTGTGATCATAGGACACTTCCCCATTGGGAAATATCCAGAAATTTGTAAATCAGAGGAGTGTGAAATAGAAAAAGGCATCTAATCACCTGCAAAGCAGAAGTCCTACAGTTTCTCTGGCCTTGTTTGTATGAGACAAAACAATGGGGTGAGAAACACCCCGTTTTAAGCTAAAGATTTCAGCATAATTTGTATTGATCTGCTTCCAACATTAAAATATGTGGTGGATTTCTTGCCAGGTTGGTGCCCAGCCTCTGTTTCTAGTCATTAAATCCTGTGATCTTTGTCTCTGCTGTATTGAGTGGAACTCCTGTGCATTATTCCTCTGTCATTTTAACTGAGGAAAAATGCTGAGGTTCATGGGCTACCAGGTTTGCAACAGAGACATCCTATGAGGAGAGATGGGCACTCTTCTTTAGTACATACAGTTGGCATGGTGGTATTCACTCAAAGGTCGGACTTGGTGATCTTGGAGGTCTTTTCCAACCTTAAAAATCCTATGATTTTATTTCTCTTCACAACCACAGATGACAGCCTGTGAAAATCAGTGCAATTCCAGTAATACGTATATTAACATCTAAATTGTTTGCTATACTTATATTTGTATGAGAGGCTCTTTGCTCCCACAGATTTCTTCACTTGCTTCAACACTGGCAAGTCCCTGCAGACCACAGCCAAAGATTATATTTTTTAAATGAGCAGCAATAAAAATTCCCCATAGCAAGTTTAAATCCTGATAATGGTGCACTTTTATTGCATTGTACTGAACTTTTACCAATCAGTCCAATTATGGGCTAATTCATTCTCATCACTTCAGAAAGCTTTTTTTTTTTTTTTTTCCCCAAAGCCCTATCTGATTTTTTGGCATGTGAAATGCTTACAAAGGGAAGTTAATAAAAGAGCAGTTCATCTGCATATACAAAGGAAGATCATAATATAAAAAATTGCCACATTAGAGAAGTCTAGACCTTGACTATCTGTCATATATTTTTATAGTGTCTTATCGCTGCGCTATCTGATTAAGTAGCGAAATGGTTAAGATAAATGAGACTTAATTAGCGGAACTGATACCTGTCTATTGCGAGCCTTAAATTTGCATCTGGGAGCTCTGATTTTCAGAAGGGAAGAGCACGCCTGCAGTCCTGCTCCCCTTTGAAATCAATGGGAGTTTTCCCTGCAGTGAAAACAAATGCTAGAGGTTTGCTCACCCAGAGCCAACTGAAACTTTTGCTCTCTACCCATCCCTTTGAATCCTGAGCTAAAACACGGGGAAGCAATCAAATACCAGAGCTCTGAGATGAAGGGAGAAGCAGAAGAGCACAGACTTGACTTCTAACACATCAGGCTGCAGAGTTCAGCAGCATGCAGAGACAAATAACTTGTGTTAGGAAGAGGGTTGGTGCAGATTATTTTCACTCTGGCAGAAAACTGACCAAAATTTGCCTTGTTTTTTGTTGTTGTTGCTTTTTTTTCCTTTTTTTTTTTTTTCAGCTTTGCTTGTGGAGCAAAGTATTTACATTTGAGCTCAGGGATTAGATGGCGAGCTGCCATTGGTGTCAACTATTTCAGTAGGAATGGGTTGTAGCATAACTTCCCCGCCAAACGCTCCCTGTGCAGAACAAACGATTTACCACAGAGCTCAGAGATGGGGTATTTACATTCATTTAAGTTTGGTATAAACATTTACAGAACATTAGGACAAATACCAGCATTCTCAGCTAAATGTCTGACCACAATTATTTCTGAAGAATAAATGGCCTGTAGAACGACTCTAAAATGAGAGGCATTTTTCTTTTTTTTCTTTTTTCCTCTCAAGCCAAAGGACTTTGAAAAAAACAGTGCAGTATGTAGCTAAACACACTGTGCAAAGGTTCACGTAGAGTTAAGGAAAACCATAGATGTTTGTGAGATTAGAGAGTGAATATCTAGATTAAACCAGTTTATGTTGTCCTTCATCTGCTGTTCTGTTTTTTCCCTTCAAAATCTCACCTTCAAATCTGACCCTGACAGACATGCCTGCTTCAGTAAAGATGCTTTGTGCTGAGCAAGTACTTTTTAAACCAAACATCATGAGCTGGCCACTGCAAAGGTACTTTTCCCACTGGAAATGGTAGCATGAGGGTTGTTGATTACAGCACAAGAGACTATTTACCAAATATTTCTCAAAGGCACCTGGCTCTGAGAATAAGGAAGCCACTCAAAGTTACCCAGAACTACCTCAGAAGAAGTGCACATTTTCTCAGTGTTAGCACAACAGGCTAATGTATTCTTCATCACTCTTTTAATTATTATTTTTGTTTTAGTCATAAGTGTACCACAGAGAAAAGCTGCAGATGCAAAAATTTCTGTTCAGTGCTATTTGTGGAGATCTTCTGCTCATGATCTTCACAAAATCATAGAATCGTTAAGGTTGGAAAAGACCTTTAAGATTGAGTCCAACCATTAACCCAGCACTTCCAGGGCCACCACTGAGCCATGTCCCCAAGTCCCACATTACACATTTTTTTAACATTTGCAGGGATAGTGATCCCACCACTTTCCTGGGCAGCATGTTTAGAAAAACAATCAAACTACCATAATAGTTTAAAAAAATCACTGCTAGTTATGCTGTTCTCAGTATACTTCTCTCAGCCAGAGCTGTCCAGTAACTGCAGGACTCAACACGTCAGAACAATTCTGTTTTCAGCTCCCACAGAGTAGGGAGCTTAACCTGATTTTCAGGCACCTTGGCAGAACATGTAATTATGAGTCGATTGACTATCCTGAGGTGTGATTTCCTTAGTTTGGGGGTGATTGTGTCTGATAAGGGATTTTTTATGATGCCAATTTAAAGTTTCTAATGAAAACAGCTTATTAATATCTCAGCATTTCTGAGTGAAACTAGATTCCCTTTTTCTGCATCCTCTTCTATATTCCATTGGGCTTATTCTTCATCAAAATGCATTTGTCCCCGTGAAAATAACATGTACAAGGCAGATAACTAAAATATGACCTTTAAAACACAATTTATTACTCCTTCCCCCAAACACCCTAATTGGACAGTGTTAACTGTCGATCTGGTGCAGATCCTCAATCTCATGAAGGGCAGATCTTCTTTTTCAGTATTGACAGAAGTCTGGGAGACTCCTACTGACGTTTGGAAACATCAGCTTGGGAGAGCACCAGGGACTTCACAGTAGAAGAAACTTCCAGGCAGAAGGAAACCCCATTCTATGAGGTTTAAAGCCATAAACAGAGACCCAGACATACAGCAAGTTTTTGTTCTGGATTTGTTTGTCAAACAGTTCTATGGCTGATTAACCTCAGCTTTGAATTCCTGATTTCTTCTCTGATGTAATTCTGAACAGGGACATATTATTTTATTAAAAGACAACAAAAATGTCATTAGCACCCTGCATCACCTTCTAAATTGATGAGGCCTAGCTACTTTGGAGAATTTAAAAACAGAAACCAAAGAAAAATGAGCTCTGAGCATTTAGGTGAGGCTCAGATGAAAATCGAGACCACTTTGCTCTGATCTACTTCATTGTGCAATGGATATAAACTGAGTTTAAAAGCCTGAATTGTTCACATAGGCAGCATTTTACACCCCTTATCCAAAAGATGCAAAAAACTGCATGACAGCCAGAATGGGGATGAATCCTGACTCAAAAGTTTCATGCACATTCAGTGAGGGTGGGGGAGGGAATTTTAATGAGCTCAGGATTTCTGTCGGCAGTAGCTTTAATCATCAGGTCTCCCCCAAAAATGAAGAATATTCATGCATACAATAATTAATACTGAACAGGAGATTTGTATCAATCTGACAGATAGGAGATGAAATTAACTGTGCTTTCATGTACAATTTTAAGTAGGTCAGATAAGAGCATCTATTGTAACCAACTTTTATTTTATAGATATACTCTGACACGTACAGACCCACACGTACACATTTAAGAACGTCTATAAAAATCTCACACACAGCAGAACCCCCTTAACCTGATGTTTGCAGGCTGCCCAGTCCTTTCTCTGGAGCTCACCATTTTTCCTCTCACTGATTCATGGGCTCTAAGGTCACAGGTGATGGTTGTAACACAACCAAATCTTCTGCAAACACGAAACTCAGAACAACATGCAGTAATTCTTACACTGCATCCTGTCAGCTATGGATGGACTGGAGCATGCTGAAAATATTTAAATAAAACAACCTCTTATGGTGCATTAATTTTTCTCTAAATTTTATTCTTTTGCCTTCCTCCTTTTGAATAGTTAGGCTGGATCAGTATTAGATATCTTATGTTTCCTCTTTAAATAATATTCCCAACTAGGTAGTGAAAGCAATAGTAAAAACATGATTTAAGGAAAAAAAGTATCAGAATATGACATTAATGAGATGGGGCTCCAATGAACTTAGTTCTCTGAGGGTGTCCATTAGTTTTTTGTAGCACTTGAATTTCTTCAACAAAAAATGGAAATGCAAAGAAAAGATGTCTCTATCCCTCAGTCTGATCGGCATGCACATTTTTAACACCTACCTAAATGATAAAGACATCTGAATTTTGTTTTAAAATACACAGGTGCCTTTGCAGTGATGCTGTTTTACCTTTTTTCTGAACTGAAAAATTAAATCTGTTTTTAGCAATTATTTAATTGCTGAGCAGACCTCAGCTGTTGGCTGTGTTAGCACATAAGCACTCAAATAAAATAATTTATTTGTGAGTGAGTTACTTAGGGAAAAAGCATTAAGCCAAATTCTGAAATATTTCTTGCTAATGGTTTAGGTCAAACGTCCTGCTTTACTTTTCCTTCCTTTGTTTTCTTATTTGTTGAAAAAGAAACGAGAAGGGAAACTTGAGGAGGGAAAAATAAGAAAAAAACTGAATAGACACAAATTGGGAAGAATCATTACAAGAAACAATTTAGTTGTTTAAAAAAACCTAATAGTATTTTTTAAGGAAAAATATATACATTTTGTTCTGACACATTAAAGTAACCTACCAGGTAAATGCCTGAAGTTATAGAAATTCTACAGCAATGTGCCAGTCACTAATTAACACTGTGTGCTTAAATAATCACGCACTCGTGTCCTAATTGCTGACTGAACTGGGAAATAGTCCAAAGGCTCTCCAGCTTGGTGGCCAGTGTCTGTGTGGGATTTAAGTTAGTTGTCTAAGTGACTTTCAAGTCTTGCTCCCAAGTCAATACAGAAAGATAAAGCAACATTAGAAATATTTCATCCCATCAGCAACCCACGTGCCCTTCTGACCCCACAGCTCCTGTGGCTCAGCATCAACGAGAGAGTTCTGCAATGCTCTTACATTTGATATTCTACAACCAGGGGCCAGAACCAATTTTGGGGGTGATTCTCCTCTGGTTAGAGAGTTCGCAGATGGCCCTGGGAGCTTGCAGGAAAAAAAAGGTGTCACCAGTGTGCAGGAGATGTGGAAATTAGGTGGACTCATGTCAGATATTTAGTTTGACCGTCGCTCCTAAAGAAGCAGCTTCTATCCCTGGAAGTGTTCAAGGCCAGGCTGGATGGGGCTTGGGGCAAGGAGGTCTAGTGGAAGATGTTTCTGCCCAAGGCAGGGGGTTGGAACCAGGGGGTCTTTAACCCTTCCAACTGAAGCCACTCCAGGATAGTAGGTGGAATGTAGACCTAAACTTCTGAGCTTTGCACTACCCAACCTTTCAGTCAAAGCAGTGGTGGGGGTGACTTGGAGGCCAAGCACTTGGAGGGTTGTGAGTGTTAAAAGAATTACCTGCTGAAATTCCCCTTGCGTGGGAACCAAACATGTCATAAAAGCAAGGGGGAAGAGAACCAGGACAAGCGGGTTGCTTTTATTTTTTTTTCTTCTTCTTGTTAAGAAACTTTATTTTTTAAAAAAAAGTCCCCTTTGGCAGCTGCAACCTTATCACAGTAGGATCAACAGCTGAAACCAAATGAGAAAGAAGGTGAAATTGTCTAGACTGAATGAAGCGCATGCAGCACGGTAAAAAGTAAATTGGAAGTTTAGCTTTCTTTCATTTTTAATAACCTGAAGTGTTATTGATAATGTCAGTAATTAATTTTTTAAAGATGTTCATTTTAGATCAATAGTATCCTCATTAAACAGGCAAGGTCATGTATCATATTTAAAACAGTAAAATTCAAGCTCTGTGGTGAAATTATACCAATTTACATTAGTGAGGATGCAACTCTAATGTCTCCTTTTGGGGTTTTTTGGTTTTGTTTTTCTTTTTCTTCTTTCTTTTTTTTTTTTGTGAAGTTGTCAGACAAATATATACTTAAAAAAATGATATTGCAATGGTATATTTCTCCTCTTCTCCTTTCCCGTAGTTGTGCATTTGCAGTGTGGAAAAGGCTAAGAACAAGTATCGCTGAAACTGTTTCGCTTCTGATTCTATGGGAAGCTATTTTCTGTAGAAGTGCTAAAAATATTGGCCCTCAGAATAGCATGAGCTGGCTGCTGCAAACTCTGTAATTTAATAACTTCTGCGCTCTTGAGTCATATTTAATAGTATCATGTGGGCATTTTAGGTTTTTTGTACAAAATACTTCTTGAGATGCAGGCTTTGACTCAGTTGGCTGAAAAATAATAAATCCAATAGTACACATATAGGGGCTTTGTTATAAACATCAGGGAACATTCTCAGGTCTCTCCACCCAAGATAAAGCAGCTCTGCTCATGGCAGAGCTAGTGCTTGGTGGATCAGCCCCTCAACTGGAAGCTTAAATGAAGCTGCATGTCTTAGTGGGGGAACTGCAGGTAAAAGGCTGCTACTGAAACCTGAGCATGAAACCATAACCTCTGCAGCCTGTTTGGTTTATAGCTCAGGATCAGGCCATATATTACCTGTATTTACATGTATTCACACCCTGGACTTCACATCTAACCTTTGTGACTGAAGCATTAAATGGAGCCACTTCCATTTTGCTGCAGAGCTGCTGGAAACACAGGGCTGCAGGATCCCTGCTGGTGCTGGAGTGAGCTCACACTCAGTCCACACCTCACTGCTCTTTCATTCTTTTTCTTTTAACTCCTTGTTCTTTTCTTCCTGCTTCCTTTCTTATCGAGACACTCAGTGAATAACCCTGGAATCATCAAAACATCATAAAGACTTGAAATGCCTCTGCAAGCACCCTCAGGATTACGAGTCAAAAATACCCAAGATGACCTAAGACATATTTCTTTCTGGTTTTGTCTAGAAGGCTGAGTTTTACAAGGGATCCACCCTTCATAGCTCCTTTGTTGTTGTTTATTATGATCATACAAGAGAGCAAAGAGTGATGTATACAACACATAAGAATGCCTTAAAAGAAACTTCGAACGAGCTGGTGCCTAGCTCCTCATTTGAAGGGAGGGGAAGAAGTAAAGAAAAATTAAAATTTAATTTTGTTTTCTTGATACTTCTGTGGGAGAAAAAGTGCCCTGTTCTTACAGGATGGCTCTACCTGATGTTTTGAACATGGTATGCCCCGGAGACAGTGTGGAGCTATCTATTTGCTTATATATTAAGAATGTTTTCTCTATATTGGAAACCTGGAGATGTTATATATTTTTTGTGACTTTAATGTTTTTGATATCTAAAGTTCATGAAAAAGCCATGTAATTGGTACAGGACTTTTTTTTTCTACTTGCATCAAGCCCTCTAATCTTTGAACATTAGAATAATTTTGCATCTAGCCTGGGGTAAATTAGTTTCTTCAGGTTTTTTTTTTTTTTTTTCAACTTTCCAGCATTATTTATTTTCAATTTGAAATTCTTTTACTATCAAAGTGGGTGTAATTAATTCTGTTTCTGATGATCTGAAAATTAAAATGAAAAATTACAAATAATATATCAAAGAACTTTCATAAAATATACCTGACCAAAATAGTTCAGGTTTACTGAACCTACATATCAATTTTTGTGGGGATTTTTTCCCCATATATATAAAAGCCATGCTTTAGTGCCATCTAGTGCACCAAGATATCACAAAAGAAACTTCTCTCAGTGTTTATGCCCTTGCCTTGCAATAAACACTTTAAAACTCTAGATTAGAGCCATGGCTATCATATTAAGTAAACAGCAAAATGACTCTTAATTACCTATTTGGAGCCTGGCTATGTACAGTCAATGGTGAGTGTAGAGCAAGAGTTTCAGGTCTTCTCTCACCAACCATCACTGAAACTGAAAAAGACTCAGTAGATTTAATCTCTTTTCCTCTGGAAAATTAGAAGTGTCTCAGAAGAATTCTAGCTTTCAGCTAACTATTGTGAGTTTGAAACCTAGTTGGGGAATACACAAAATATGGTGCGTGCAGAGCCCAGGTTTTTTCCTTTTCCCATAACTGAACGTTAATTCTCCTGATTGCAGGGAAAAAAAGAAAGCAAAAATACCAAAAAAACCTACTGGTGCATAGCACAGCTGGCAAGACTAAAAAATCACAGAATCATAGAAGGTTTTGTGTTGGAAGGGACATTAAAGATTTTCTAATTCTAATAGTCCTGACATGGGGAGGGGCATCCAACCAAATATTTAATATTTTTCTTCTCCTGTTTTGAGGTTTCATGGTGGGGGGGGTTGGTTAGGATTTTTTGGATGGGTTTTTGATTTTGGTTATTCTTTCTTTCAGATTTTGTCAATGAAAAATAAGAACTGAGCTGCAAGTGCAGAAAAAAAAAATCTGAATGGCACATCAGCTCTGGATTGTTCTCCATTATATGAAACTCATGATGGCCACAATAAGAGGAAACTTTGGGTCTCAGCAGCCACCCAGATGGTTGTCTTACCAATGATCTCTAGGTTATGGAGCATTAAATTTTTATCAGCATCAGCACTCTGGTGGGATATGTGTGATTCCTAAACGGCTAGCAAAGTTTGAGAGGATTTGATCAGACGATATGAGCTTGGATATTTTTTATTGGAGAGGTCAGATGATCTGCTGAAAGCATCCAGATCTTTGGAGATCAAGACACTGATTACAGGCACAGATTTTACAGCAGGAGCACTCATGTTGTCAGGTTTGACAGTTCCAGTGCTTACAAACGGGTAGGAGATTTCTTGTCCCAAATCAGGGACAAGTTGCTTCTGTGCAGGTTTTATTATCAAAAGGAGAGGTGATAGCTTTGATCAGAAGGTGAGACTCATTCTGACCATCTTGCAAAACCGATAATCTGTGCTGATTCCCCATGTGTGTCCCTGATAAAGACTTCTCTAACTTATTTTTTTTTTTTTTAATGTGTACTTTGAGTCTAGTACAGCAAACCATTTTGGTGTAAAAGCCAGATACGTGCAGCATGGTACCTGAGTTCATTTCCTGGGGTCACAGTGACAGCTGAGGGTCAGAAAAACGTTAAAACTTTGCCACAAGGAAACCAGCTGCAATGAATGGCAATTTCAGCTTCATGTTAGGCCATGAAAACTTTTCAAATATAATAATAATAATAATAATAATAATAATAATAATAATAATAATAATAATAATAATAATAATAATAATAGGAAAATCTTTCTTAGACCTTTTTGGTGACCATCAGGCAGTGCTTGGGAGCTGGAGTTCAGCTCAAGTACAAACTCTGTGACAATCCATGTGCATATCTGCAGGGCTGTGGGAGCCTGACATCTTTGAACTTCCAGGTGCAAAGCCATGACAATAATTCCCTTCCAAGTGTTCCTGTGGTGGGCAGCAGTGACAGGAGTGAAAGGAAAGGAGGAGAGGGAGGAAGATGAGGAAGATGCTGCACAGAGATGCTGTTTCAGTGCATGAGATGCTGCTTCCTCTTCCCCAGAGGCACAAGGGGCCACAAGAAAATTCTTCACATTGATGGTTACGTGACTTTCAGACCCCACGAGCTGGATGTAGCTGTCCTGAAATGATAAGATCCTTCCCACTCAACAAACAACCTTCAGGGGTGGCAGGAGCTCTGCTTACCAGTCTCTGCCCTGCTCCTGCCTAGCAAAAAGAAAAAAAAAATAATGGTGATCTTGTTAAGAGAAACGCATTTGTCAGCACTCTGAATTTCAATGTGAGCTGGCAGTGGATCTCAGTGATAAAGAAAAAGTCTAATACGGAAGGTAATTTTGCAGAGACCTTGCTAACATGTGTTATCCACTGACTTTCTTTTGTTCACCGCTGTGAATTATCAACTGACTCAAGGCAATAAAGGGAAAAAAGTTGTATTTCTCACTGTGTCACTTTAATAACGTCATCCAAAGCTCACTGAAATAATTTAATTTTTCAGAGAATGCACAGAGTTATTACATTTCTGACACCCTCCTCCCCCAGCATTTTGTAGACAGGTATTGAGCAGTGATTGACCAAAAGTTGTGATTCATGGTCACCCACAGGGTTCTGCCAAATGTCTAAAACATTCATTTCTCTTGGAACAAACCATCACATTTCTGAATCCTCCAGTTAGGAAGCTTGATCCAACACATGATCTGAAACACCATTATCAGAGAACGTACAAGAAACCCTGCAGAAAACGTGGGATTAAGCAACCCAAGAGAAATTTTCCCCTTACCCTCTGTCAGTTATAAGCAGAAATAGCAATGTGTATCTATGCAAAGTATCTCAGTTAAAAATAGGGGGTTTATACAATATTAGGAATCATAATGTTATGAGATTGCTATTTCTTTTATCAGCAAATGGGAACCTTTGGTGATAATTTGGGATGCTGTTTTACCAGAGACTAATTGCAGCATGGCAACAAATGCACTGAGGCTGTTTATCTACAGTGTTCACTTTATGAAACTTTGAATTAAGTTCTTAGATGCAAGCAGAGAGCAACAGAATGCAGTTCCTTCACTGATTAATTTTAGATGTCCAACAGTTTAGGTTAAAATATTTTTTCCCAAAAGTCATGACCCATTCTCCTGTCCCTTGCTTCAGTTTTTTTGTGCAGTAAGAAATTCCCCAGGTTCTTCATGTAAACAGGAGTTTTCTTGATGAGCCACAAATGCATTATTTTACACAAATACAGCTTCAAAAGTTTTCTAGCAAAAGTTCTTGATGCTTGCCACAGTTTACACCAGTCAGCAGAATTTAGCCCATTAACTCCATCTCTCTGTTCACCAGGTGTGCAGTGTCCAGCACACCTACTTTAAGTGTAACTTCTGCTAAATGTGGAAAATAATCTTTAAAGTCATCATTAAGTGTATTGCTGGGAGTGTCATATAAATATCTTATTTACAGAAGCATTGAACACCATATGTTCAAAGGCAGATGTGCCAAAAAGTGCTAATTACACTGTTACTTAATGCCAATCAGGTAATTATACTCAGCCCACTTAAATGCTCTCTGCAATCTGGGGTTGCCTCAGCAGCTGAGGAAGGTCTACAGGCATCCCAAAATGCTCATCAGTGCCCTTTCCTGAGGGCACTGGGCATTAAACCAAATTTCTGAGCAGAACCCAAACCTCCCAGCCCTTTATTTCCTCTGTTCATCCTTTTCTAGATGCTTTTTTCTCTTCTCTACTCAGACACTCAGGAGATTTTTTTTTCCTTAACCCAGAAACATCTGAGAGAAGTTATTTTGCTCCCCTAGAGCATCCCCCCTCCTTTGATTACTTTCTGGCCTTGTAGGATATGTTTGGCCTATGTTTTTTTTTTCTGGTTCCTGGGAGAGAGGTGACCATTGCTTGAACTTGGCCCCTCTCCCCAGAAAAGTCCTTGCCAGGGTCCCCTGGTTGGGAACTTCTTTCTCCACTTTGAGCTCTTTGCTTAGCACTGAAATGTTGTGTTCAGCAATAGGATTTCTGCTCAAACCCTTTCCCATTTCTCAAATCAATTTCTGGTCAGAAAGCCAACCCAGAAGCAAGGTACAAGCATAGATATGGATGTATATAAAAATATATATATACATATAAATTGATTATATATATATATATATATACACACACACATGCACTGTGTATAGATGCCATACATATATTTAATATAGTAGAAATATAGAGATATTTGGGACCTTCCTGGAAAATTGACAAAATTCTGCACTGATGTATAGCTGTGGGGCAGCTCATCAATACAACACGTGATGTTGATATGTAGATCCGGTCCCTATCATTTTGCAGGCAGCCAAACCACCAGGTACAGCAGTCCTGAGCATTGCATAGAAGTTGCATGTAAAAAAAAAAAAAAAAAAAGTGAAATATACTCAGTAATCAGTGGCAAAATTTGTCATCACTTTAATGCAGCCAGGAGGCAATCGGAGACAGTTTAACAGATGTTTCCGTATTTAAGCCAGAACAAACAGAACAGATTAATTTCCCCACTTGCTCCTCAGAAGCAAATGCCAGAAAGTTCTGGGTCTGAAATTTCACTGTGTAACACAAGGGAAAAACAACTTTTTGATCCCTCCAGCTGCAGAGGTGATGTGAGCACCAGTGATGAGCTTAAGAACCAGAAGCCAGTCTGTGAGGTCAGGCTGCTGCTTGGGGAGGACAAGGTTGCAGTGAGGTCCATTAGTGCCTGATCACACAATTTGGAGTACAAGCAATTTAGAAATATTACACACTGCTACTATTAAATATAAATACCAAAGCAGATTATCTGTGAGTAGAGCAAGAATTTCTCAGCACGGCAACAAATCCACTTTCCTGTCCAAACTGTGGAGCAGGTTGAGTGTGGTGTTGCTTTTTCTTACACAGCATCTTTTTGACCAAAAAATGGGACGAAATGTGGTCTCAGCTTCCTGCCTGTGCCATCCCACTGATTGCAGAGGGGTGTCCCAGGGCACACATCAACGATGGATACAGCCCAGAGGTCACAAGCTACCTCTCAAATTGCAGGACTCCCACACTTCATTCACTGCTCTAATTATACCATCGGCTGTCATTACTCCTGTTGTTTAGATCTGTCATCCTCACCCAGCAGGGAGGGCTGGGGGTGAGCTGGTGCCTGGTGCAGGCACGAAGGAGAAGAGGAAAGGCTGCAGCATCCAGGGGTCTGGCACCTGAGGTTGCAAAATGGAGCAGCTTTGGAGGGGAAGCCTCTCTGGCAGCAGCTTGTGCCCTGGTTCGGATGGGAGGGGTTTTGCAAATCTGCTTCCTCCCTCTGTGCCTGTCTACCAGGGGTTGTTTTTTTCTGATTTTTCTCGTTCCACGTGGCTTGAAGCCTACTAAAACCGGCTGTCCAAAGCAAAGTCTGCCCTGATGCTGAGAGGTAATCAGCACTACACCAACCAATGTTTAATTTCACGTATTTTTTTTTACCTGCAGCCTCCCCTGTGAATCCCTTCCCTGCCGGCTTTGGGAGGGCAAAAGGGGAGAGCAGAACACCGAGGCTCCTGCTTTCCCCGGCTGCCGATGAATTCGTGTGGGTTTGCTCTTTCCTGAGCTCTCGGCGCTCTCTCCACCCCGAACGTGAAAGTTGTGTAATAACCCCTTTCCCTCAACCTTGACTCAAAAGTTGCCGGCTCAGTGATTCACCCGGGCTTCACCACCTGCTTTCTCTGGAACTGGCAGCTGAAACCCCAGCTCAAAGGAACCTGTGTGGGGGCCAGGGGGAGATGCTGTCCCCCAGCCCACTCCTGCCCACGCTCCCAGCCCCGAGTGACAGCTGTGGGGTTATATTTATCGCAGGTGTGCACTTCACATCTGACATTAAAAAGCCCCGGGTGGTGGGAGAAGGAAGGGAAGAGAAGGTTGTCCTTCCTTTGTGGGAAGCTCTCTCCTCTGTTTGGCATTTTGAAGGTTTTACAGTCATTAGAACGTCATCTTCACAATTGCCTCACACCCAAATTTTGCTGGAGCTTAAACACATCGTCCCTGTGACAACGATTTTAGCCTTGGCAGGATCTAAAAAAGGCTTTTAATCCTAGTTATTTTCTGTTCCGCTTAATTGCCTTACCCAACACTTACACTTCATATAAAGACAATCCATCTTTTCCCCACTTACTTCTGCAATAATCATTATTCTCCTCCACAGAAATAAAATTTAAAAAAAATATATAAAAAGAGGCAAAAAAATTATAGGGGTTAGGAGAAAACTTGACATTGAAAACAGACACTCAAATTATAGATATCTTTGAATAATCCACAATATTTTTCATGCACTTCACAGAGTTCCTTTCTGGAGCTAATGGAGCTTTAATAGGGGATGTTCCCCCCTCCCTTCTCCATGCAACTTCCCCTCCCCTTTCCTCTTCCACTGTGAAGTTTCCATGAGTAATCCCAAAAACAATATTTAGATGACTGAAACGTTAGTGCATAATGTTGCTGTATAATACAGCATGTCCAGAATGTTCCTCTAGGGTGGAAATCTTTTCTTTTCAGTATATTAGAGACGTAAACACTGTAGTGAGGATAAAAATGGATTCTTTGAAAAGCCATTTTATTTTTTTTTTGTCTTTTTCTTACACTTCTGTCAATGTTATTGGGGCAGCATCAGCTTTCCTAAAAGTTTTCTGGGGACAAACCCCTTTGTTTTCATGATAGCTGTGAGCCCACCTGGTTGTATCTGTCATGTCCTCCCTGTTCTTTCTCCTGTTTCATTTGCCAGGAAACCACCAGGCCAGGTACCATTTATGCAGTGCACTAAAAACATTGATATGTTTTCCCTACCTTCCAAGACAACCAAAACTACGTCTGTTGCCTTTATCTGGTGTTTGTGTCATCTGTCAAACAATGAAATCAGACTCTGCCCTTCATGACCCAAACGTTCCCCCACATAGATTAGTATTTTTCACTTCAAATTTGGCCTTTTAAAGAGTCCTGATACAAAAATGAAGAGCTAAAATATTTCCAGAGTTGCGTGGAATTGTTGTTCATCTGGGGACAAGGATGCTGTGGCAGCAAAGCCCTTTTTTTGAGCAAGATTGAGATAACTTGGGGCCAGCTCCTTGCTCTTCCCCAGACTCTCTGTTTGAGTGTGGGCAAGCCCCACCACTTCACCAGGCAGCTGTTTATCATCTCCAAAACAGGGTTGACAGAAGATACTAATTCTGTCTCTTACAGGCAGATAGATGATGTGAATAAATCCACAAAGAAATGTTCTGGGCATGTCTGCACCAAAGGATCTGATGACCAAGCCATCTCTAAAGTGCCTCATGCAGGTACCAGGAGCAGCCTCTCACACAGCTCAGACCACACTGAGAACTGAGACCCACTGCAAAGTGAGCCCAGGTACAGCCAAATTACAGAGCAGACACAGCAGTGAATCATGTAATAAGGAGAGGGTTAAAGACAGGTACTCTGCTTGTCTTTTAGGCACCAAATCAATGGCATTAATGTGGTACGAGCAATAGAAAACCTGTTATTAAATAGTTTTGTTTTCAGATCACCCTGCTTCTCACACCCATTAGAAACTTGCGGTGTGGTAAATTGGTCTTGACAAGGGTGGGTGTTTTTTTTGCTGGGCTTTGGGTTTAAATACAGCTACTCACAATTCTCATTTCCCACTGCATCAGTGTCTTCAAGAAAGGAGATTTTAATATTTTTTTCACATGTGTAAAAATAAAAACATCTCACTGGAAACTCACAGGTCCTGCAGCCACTTTGCTGACCTAGTCAGCTGGCCACCTTTTCTCATGCAAAATGTTTCACGTGAACAGCTCTTGTTTTATGCCTTGTAACATTTTCATGTGACTCATGACAAGTGATTCATATTTCTTTGGTATTCGCCAAAGATCATACTTAGAAATCTGATTCTTAGAAATTTTTCATTCCCTTGTGTAGGAGGGATTGTGGGTGCGGTAGTCAGGTTCATTATGATAAGGCAATCTCAGACGGTATCACATAAGCCAGTTTACAGTAATAAATAATAATAATCACAAATTCATTAAAATCTTGAACTTCCAGTATAAAAAAAAAAAAAAACTACATCAGAGTGAGGAACAACCTGTCTGAGAGTGGTTTTGCACTTTAAACTGTTACTGTTGCATTTAAATATGTGAATAAAATAAATATTCAATTTAAATATTTGAGTTGTAGACAGGGATGTGATGTCCAGGCTTGAGTCTTTGCTTTGCTAGTGGACTTCCAATGTGACTTCAGAAAAATTACTGAGTCTCTTTGGTTCTGTTTTCTCCTATTAAATGTACTACTTGTTAACATTTTTGCTTGTTTTGACCGTAAATGCTCCAAGGGAAAGAAGAAAGATTAACTCTTGAGTCTACAACAGTGATTAGAGGAGGCAATAAAGTGATGAGAAAGGCTGGAAGATGCTCATGATTTTGGCTGGAATTGTTCAATACTTCTTTAATGCACCTGAGATTCAAATAATAATGAAAAAAAGAAAAAAGAATTTCCAAATCTTTTTCAGTAAGGGATTTTTTTGTAGTAATTACAAATACTTTGAAATTGAAACATAGTGTGATCTAATTTTAGGACTTTGGATGCTCTGCCCAATCAAATTTTTACAAAAATTTACTAATTGAACTGTCTTTGGGTTCTTTCACACTTCAAGTGTGAAAACCACTAAAAGTGATGAGAAAAGGGATAATGGGGAGCTGGGGAGGAAGGGGAAGAAATGCGTGCACACTAAAGCAAGAAAAATAGACAAAAAAGAAAAAGAAAGAAAAGAGAGTGGTTTTTCAACTCTTTGTGGAAATTCAGATATCAGATGAAAGTTGGCTGGTGTTTCCTATTTGGCCTGAGTTGGCTGGCTCCTGTAATTTCCACTTCTGTTGATAAAGTCATGTGTCAAACCTCCAAGAGATGCTCATACACAGAGGAGGGCTGAGGGGGTATTTAACTGGAAGAAGGAAGCTTTAGGCTTTGATCCCTGCTCCCAGATTTTTACATTTTACTTTAAAGAGTTTAGGACCTTTGCCAGAATGATTGTATAGAGTTGGTGAGGGATGCATTTATTAAAGTGCCCCTTCACTTTGGCCAGCAGCCCCCTCCAAACTCTCACACCAAAAGCTGACATTGAAAAATTTAATGAAATCCTTGCAAGGTTCCTTTCAACTTTCCCTGAATCTTACCTTTTGTTTCTCAGTGGAAACTGGGGCCAGCCAAACAGTGACCTGGTGAGAATATGCTGTAAATCTTCATTGGGAGGGAAATTATTTTTTTAAGTTTTTTTTTCTTTTTTTTTACTGAGCTGATCATCAAGCTGGACATTCAAATCAATGCTTTTGGCTTATGTGCAGCTCTTGGGCTTTCAAAGGCATCTAGAACCTGCTGTTGCCCTGCTTATGCTTTTAGAGACACATTACTTGTTTTATCCGTTTTATAAATACAATAGTAAATACACAACCATTTTGGCTTTTATGGGACCTAATTAACAGAATGAAAGAGGATCTTTCCTTGGCTTTATTGATCTTTGGAGCAAACATTAGGGGGAAAAAACCCCACATACCACACAAGTCTGTCTATCCACTATTTTAACTTTCCTCTTTTCATAAAAAAATTTGTAATTTTAATTAGAAAATATTTAGCATGATGGAATTGACCTTTATGTCATTTTTGGGACATTGTTCACATTCATAGATTAACTCAGAAACATTTACTTAGATTCAGTGGAAAGTACGTCCTCCCAAATAGTGACAGATGCATTAATGGTTGAGATAATGTCCATGGCTCTCTTAGGTAAATACTATCAGTCTGAAATCTCCTTTTAAGGAGGAGATAACCAAACCCACTCAAGAAATAACAGCAAACAAAGCAACACAAAGTAAACTCACATTAAAAGAAATTAGTACCTACAGAACAGGGTAACAGCTTAACAAGTTACTGGTGTAGCACAAATCTCTCTAAGTACCAGGAAATAAGCCATTGAAACTTCATCACTAAAGTGAAGTCCCCACTTGTAAAACTTCAGATAGCTACAAACTCCTTTGATTTGATGCAAATCAGAGGGGATTTTTTTTTTTTAAGGTGCTATTTGCTTCTAATACACCTAAGCAATAGGTGAGCTGAGAAAGACCAGGGATGAGCAAACAAAAGGCAGCATAACCTCCCTGTGCTTATATATTCAATGAGGAGGGGCAAATTTAAAAACAACAATAAGGATTTATAAGTGTTTATATTTTTGTTGATTTTCTCCTTTCATCTTCTGGCATAGGGCGATGTTTAGTGTGAGACCTTGTTAACCACTCTGAAGCCTTTCTACTTTGTAATCCTTACTTCAGAGTCAGTTTGTATTCCCAACTTTAAATAAGGTGTTATACCCACACATGGAGAGGTAATAATAAAACTTCTGTTATGACTCAGTATAAAGATGGATTCCTTTTCAAATTACATCTTCCCTGGTGCATGCAGCCGACTGCTCACCGTCTGGTCTGCTTTCCCCTCAATACATGATCAAGGGACAATACAAAAACTGTTTCAACTCCCAGTAAGAGGCTTAAGTCTGTAGCTCAGACTATAGGCTCCCAGAGACTTTAAGCTCTGAATGGACTATTGGATCAGCTAGTCTGACCTTCTATACAAAGCAAGCCCTTACATGTCATTCAGCTACCTCTGCAAGAAGTGTTGCAGCTTGTTTGACTAAATCAGGACTTCCTCCTTATAAAGCACATCTCTCAGAATGTGCATTCAAAAAACGTGCTCCACTTTCTTTGACAGCATATGTCAATGCTCAGTCAGCCTCTCCTAAAAGTAACTAATTGGTAATGGGAATTTGCCTGTTGCCAGTGTGTTGCTCCAAACTTTCTAGACTTATCTGAGGATGTTTAAGAGAATTGTCACTGCATATCACCCTGGGATAGAAGGGACCTACAGGGATCCTTGAATCCAACTCCTGGCCTTGGACACCCCAAGAGTCACACCCTGTGCCTCTGTGTGTTGTCCAAACACTTCTGGAACTCTGTCAGGCTCAGTGCTGTGACCACATCCCTGGGGACCCTGTTCCAGTGCCCAGCCACTCTCTGGGTGATGAATTTTTCGTAATATCCAATGTAAGCCTGTTTTGACACACCTCTCTAAGTTTCTTCCATATTGACTTAATAGATTCTCTTCTTTCCTTCAGTTATATGGAGTCCTTTAAACTGTAGGGTTTCAGGATGGGCATTCTTGAGCTGCATCTTGCTATCCATGATCTTTTGGGCCTTGATGAGTTGCTGTTAACTTAAAATCATTACATAGATTTGTGCTGAAGAGCCACAAGGAACTTAAAGCCAGCAGGGAGCTGTAGAAGTACTATATCATACAATAAGTGGCTAAAAAATCACAGGGAAGGGTTATTTTATATTTTTCCTCTTTATGTAGTATATGCTGATGAACCTAAACATGTTTAGGTATCAATCCCAGCCTGGTTGTAAAGATGCATCAAACTTTGAGCTGTTCCACTGTGTAAATATCGAAAAGACACCAAAAATCTACATTTCTGGAGATCCCAATCCCAGTCGTTTTGCTAGTGAATATTTACAAGGTCTTGGGCCATAATGAGCTCATGAATATGAACATACATAAAATACTCAGGTAGATCCCTCCATGGTGTAAAATTTCCATTCTTGCTGTCTATGTAAATACAAGGTTTGTACCTGCTAAGCCAAGAAGATTGCAAGGCAAAATATAAGTAGATAAGGGTATTCACCAGCCTTCAAGGTGGTAGATTTATTTTCTATGAAAGGTAGGTGATAATGATAGATGAAATAAGCACAACGGTGATGGAAGAGGGGGAAATTCAGTGCAGTGTATTAACACAGGCTGGGTAGCATTTTCTTCAACTCTGTTCACTCTTCTCTGAGTTTCAGAATCACTCTTATCAGGGAGACAGTGACAGATTTCCAGGAAGGAATTCATGTTCAGTATGTCATGGAGTTGCCCGATTTCCCTACAAACCCCCCTGCTTGGCGTAAGAAGGGTTGACATTCTCCTGCAGGGTGGCCTGCAAATTGGAGCCAGCTCCAAGAGAGTCCCTGGGGAGCCCAGCTCTGTAATTATGTCACCACTTAGTGGAATAATGAACACTGATGGGTTGAAATGAATCCTGGTCCCAACAGATTGAACTTTTTAGCCTGTCCTGTATCAGCCATCTCTTCATTTCATATAGAGTTTCAGTAAAGTAGAGGGCAAGGCCAAGTTCAGAATGGCACCCTGGAATTAATAATATCAGTTTTACTTATTTGTCTGAGGACATTTTTTGCTGCTGTTAATCCCGCTGGATTTAAATGCTTTTTTTTTCCCAGTCTTGGAACATTTTTTTAAAATTAATCAGAATAAACATGTATTTGCTGGTAGCTTATAGTATACATGCAATTCCAGCTATTAATTTCTACCTTGTTGTGAAACTTCTCTGTATTATATCATCTATCTCTAATAATGGAACTAATGATATTTATCTTGCAGATTTGCCCAATGTTAATTTCTGATAGAAATCTGATAAGGGGAATTGCTGCATGGCACAGGACTGTGGTTAAGGTGGGACCAATTTACCCTCTGACTCACGGTTTTGACAACTCATCTCCACCCTCCCTTTTTTTCGTGTCAGTGAAGCAAACACGGTCCACTAAAAATCACTGGTGTGTGTCTGTGTGGCTGTATTGCCCTCTAGTGCTGACCCTCTGAGGAGAAGGGATAACATTTCTACAACTGAGGACTGCAGATATGGGTCCTCAGGTCCCCTCCTGTGAGGCAGCATGACTTTGGCTCAGGAGACCCCATATGTCCTGGGGGTGAGAAGCTCTTGTGAGTGAAACCCCATAAACCAGTGAAGAAACACCTGAGATTTGTTTAAAAGAACTTGAGTGTCTTACTGCTCAAGGAGGGAGGTTGTTTTTGTTGGTTGGTTGGTGCTGGTTTTTCTTTTCTTTTTCTTTTTTCTTCTTTTTTTTCCCCCTTCTGGGCTTAAATGAGATGTGTTTTCTGATTTGTTTTTTTTTTAAATTTTTTTTTTTAACAGAAAACGTTGTGTATTTGGTATCTGAAAACACCACAGCCGAGAAAGGTGGACAATAGAAGAAATGTCTTCTTCAGCAAGGATGGGATTGTTTATCAAAGTGGGGATCATCCTTCCAGGATCATCCACAGGGTAAGAAAACAGCATTTGACAGGGAAGACCAAGGGACAAATCATTTTTCTGCCTGATTAAGTTCAGGAGCTTTTACCTGCTCCATCCCAACCCCAATGCTCCAAATACAGAATTATTGGTCATGTCAAGAGTAAAGCTGACAGCATCAGGAATATCTCTCCATTTTAAAACAAAATATTTTTTTATTTTCTTTCTCATTCTGTTTTTCTTCTTTCCTTCACCAGGTCTTGCATTTTTATACCCTGTAATTTTAAATTATATTCAGGACAACCATGACCTATGTTAAAGCACAGTCTCAGAGTTAGTGTGTTTAAAACATTGATTGTGATCTCTGAAGAGTCATAATATTATTGTTTTAAACCTGCCACTGTTCAACACAAGCACTACATGACAAAGAGTTGTTTCTAGAGTGCTACACAAAATGTGTTGTGGGACTCAGCTGTGACAAGAGATGCCACGTACAGCTCTGGTCAGCCATTGACCCCCATTCTGGTGTTTGCCTGACCAGTTAAAGGATTGATCAGTTTTTCCCAAATGTAACTAATAATTCCATGTACCCACATATTTGAGAATTTAGTGAGAGCTGCCTCAAAAATTGAATTTGTTCCTGAAAACTAAGTCTCAAACTGATTTAGAATAAATCAGTATTCTCTAACATTGTCTCCTTTTCTGTCCTCTTTGACAAAAAAGAAAGAAGAAAATAATATATTAAAAATTAAATTATAATGATAATAATAATATCCTCATTGAAACAAAATCATCTTGTAAGAAAAACAAAGAAAAGCTAGACTTTTCAAAGAAAACAAAATCTTTGCCGAAAAACTGGTTTTCCCCCCTAAATGCCCACTTTTGATACAGATACAGTAGCAACTGACTATCTTAAAAACCCCATCAATATTATTTTTTAAATGGCAGCCATTCACTTGCTATGACTGTCACTTTCCTTTGAAGACTTTTTGCTGTAGATTCAGAGTGTACAGGCCTTGCAGGCTGCATCACAGCACAACAGAAGCCTCTTCAGAGGCTTGGCAGCGTGACATAAGACAGGGAAAACATAGGAAAAAAGCTATTTTCTAATGCTATCTGAAGGGCTATCAGAGGAAAAATTCTTAGAGAAAAGAAGTTACCAGGGAACATGTCTGCACAGGACATCCTAACTCACCGAGCAAGTTAATAAAGTATGGAATAGTATTTTAGCAGTTTTCTTATTATTAGCGAGGGACCATATCCCACATGAAACATGACTCAGCCAGCTGCAAATAAACCCCTCTTCATCCTCTGAGGTTTCTCTCTTTGATGCTTGATGTATCCAAGATGCTTCCCACCGCCTGCCTCCAATTTTGCTTTTGTGGTAAATTGTTTAGACATGATTTAAAAACACATTATGGGCTATGGAGTGAGATAAGATGTAAATCAAGCTCATCCAGTCATTCAATCCAAAAATAATATGCTGGCATGGCGGGATATTAGAACCTCTGCAGGATCCCAAGTGAGAAGTCTTGAAACAAAATCAAAGTTGTTGTTGTTGTTATTATTACTCTGTGCTGAAGAGCAGAGGATCCTTCCCTATCTGTGACAGGCATCTTGTGTCAGGTTTCCCACACTTTGAAAACCAAAGCAAACCTTTTGATTAGAAAGAATAATACACTGTGGCATATGTGGTGTGGTCTGCTGCTGCCTTGTTTGACTGAATCCATGTTAACATCAAAGATGGGCAGGCTGACTTGGGTTAGGTGAAATTTGGAGAAAACTAAAACTACAGTGAAATTCCTTTGAAATTCCCTTAGCTTTAATGCCAAAAAACCCCAAAACAAAACCAAAAGTCATGTCCTACAACTACTGAGTTCCTTATATAGACTGTAAATTTGGAGTTTATGATAATAGCTGGTAGGAAAACAAGACAAAAGGAAGGCTAAATCCCCACCAGTGACTGGTATCAAAGCTAAAGTCCTCACCAGCAGTAAAAATATATGATTTAAATGATCCACAACAACAGCTATATAATTTCTTTATTTGACATAGACCATATTAACTGTAATTCAAATGACATATGGCCTAGAAAGTGATATGGACTGGAAAGTCTTTTCTTCTAACTAATGCCACTTGCAATTTCTCCTTTGAAAAGTTGATCTATTTCTTGTGAAAGTAAATAAATAAATTATTACTTATCCATTCTGCTTAGTAGAGTGGACAGACAAGAAATTCATTGTGTGAGGAAAGGATAATAATAATATCTTTCAAAAAAGCCCATGAGAGCCAGACATGATTGGTGGTCATTGTCCTGCACAAGGTAGCTGGTAACCTTTCCCCAGAAATTGATTATCTCAAAGAAACAAAACGTTTACATGATCTTCATTCCACAGTTTTGGTATCCTTTTGATATGCTGGCTCTTGAATACCTTGAGGGGGAATAAATTCTGGTTCTGATTTGTTACTATATCTTATACATCATGGAAGAATGATCATGTTTGTGGCTGAAGAGATGTCATCTGCTACCTTAAGGTATAAAATCATAAAATAAAGGAGGATGGAAAAGACCACCAAGATCATCAAGTCCAGTCTTTGACTGAGCACCACCTTGTCAGCTAGACCACAACACCAAATGCCATGTCCAGTTGTTTCTCAAACAGCTCCAGGGATGGTGACTCCACCAACTCCCTGGGCAACCCATTCCAATGTCTCACCACCCTTTCAGGGAAGAAATTCTTCCTGATTTCCAACCTGAACCTGTCCTGGTGCATCTTCAGTATATTTACTCTCACCATGTAACTTGTCACTTGGAAGAGGAGACTGATGCCCACCCTGCTGCCATCTCCTGTCAGGGAGTTGTGGAAAGCAATAAGGTCATCCCTGAGCCTCCTTTTCTCGAGGCTAAACACCCTCAGCTCCCTCAGCTGCTTCTCATCAGACTTGTGCTCCAGACCTTTCTCCATCTCTGTTCCCTTCTCTGGACATGCTCTAGCACCTCAATATTTGTCTTGAACTGGACATTCACAGTGTCTGGAGCACTTGCAAGGTTCACAGTGTGAAGCACAGGTGTGAGACGTGCTGAAAACATCCTGGGAAAGGAAGAACACATCCAGTGCCAAGTAATTGTTCACCTAGATGGAAGAGAATTCCCTCACCTGCTGAAAACAGGGATAGAAAGTGAACTGTGTACCTACCAACAAGAGCTACAGAACTGAGGAGGAATCCAAGTATCTTTCAAACCTGCAGACTGGTCTGGGAAGTTGACTAACTGAGTGAAACTCCACTATGGAAAAATACTTGATTATGTTGGAAATCACTTAACCTCTGTCCTGCTCTGCCCAGGTGAGACTAACTTCTGTTGCCTGTGGTCATGCCAATGAGAAGGTCACCTGTTCTGTCTGAGAACAGAAACTAAACAGTTCTAACTGTTATTTGATGACTCAGGCCCTAAATGGTGAATAACAGAAGTTGAATGTGATTCAACCCAAACAAAAGTTGAACTCTTTCCCAATGCTGCATTATTGTCCAACATTCCTGAATAAGTGGTACAACCTTATGCAAAATCCAAACAAACCCAGCATGTGAAAATGGCATTTAAGCCTGAATAAAGTGTTAAAATAAACGTATTAGGCAGCAAGGGTGTGTTTTGTAAACATATCAGGATTTGTAAACAGATTGCCATATTACGTTAAAACCATTTAAAACTCCATTTGTGACTACAGCCATTTCATAACATCTTTTTCAAAGTGGCTAAAGGGACTCATGTGGTGTGTTTAGTCTGTTAAAGGAGAAAGCAGGAGCACAATGGAGGGGTGCTATTCTACATCTCTGGGTCTGTGTCACAGCAACTTTGAGCTGCTGGCTGTCAGTCCTTGCTGCCCAATTGACCCCTCTGCTTATATTATTAACAGACCTCAAAACTGATGTTAATGGTAAAATAGCAGCAAAAATTATGAAGCCTGGCTCAGCTAAAGAATTGGCATCCACACCTTTGTCTCAGTACTGCTCAGAAAAACACAAATGAGCATACTCAACACTTTATCTCATGTATTGAATTTAGATTGCTTTATTGAATCAGAATCAAAGACCAGAGACCATCCTGAATTTGTGGTTTTCTTTCTTGTCTGCACTTTTCTCAGAATTTTTTCCTCTTTTTCCATTCAGCCCAAATCTTTCAAAGTCCATTCTTCTGCCTGCCTCTGCAAAAATTCTTGAGAAGGTGACATTTCCAAAGACCACCTTGAGGAGATGGTGATCTCACCATTTGGCTACCCATGAGGCCCAAAACATGCAACAAGATGTGACTTTTTGATGAATTAAAATTAGATAAATTGAAGTAGAGAAATGAATGTTGACTGTATATTTAACTGTTAAAAAAAACAAAACAAAAAAACCCCAAAAAACCCAACCTGTATTACACAGCTGGACTGTGAAATAGTATGACTGATTTCTCTGAAGATTCTTTTTGGTGGTGCCTCCCCCACTGGCAATAGCTGGGGATCTGGCCCAGGATTTTCTTTACTGAATATGAACAAAACCATTAATATTAAAAGATTCAGTCATGGAGAGCTTGCTTATTCAAGTTAGCTTTTGTCACAACGAGAGTGTTGTGAATTTCATACACTTGAAATCAGGAGGTTGGCTTAAAAAAATTAAATTGCAAAATAAATGAACGACAAGATTGTGCTTATGTCTAAGGCATGTTTTTTACTCCCTTACCCCCTCTTCCCTGAAATACAGAAAATATAAAAAAAATTAGAAACGCTGTAAACCAGCTGCAGTAGTCTTATAATAATTTTATTCCAGGAGGTGGGGGTTTCTAAAAAGCAGGGATCTAAGCTTTCTGATCTGTCCAGTTCTGAGGCTGAATTTGCAGAAGCAAGTGTGTAGTCACCACTCAGGTCTTAGCAACACTAGTCATGAAGAGATGGGCCCAGAGACAGCTCTGGAAGTCACAGTGCACCAGTAGCATTGAAGGCTTTGTTATCAGTGTCTCTGTGAGATCCACACTCATTATTTTACTCCCTGGTGTTTCCAAGTTTGCTCACTAGCCCCAGTCATTGACTTTTCACAATAGAATTTCAGTCTAGTTGAAGTTAATTAATTTAAATTTGGCTCCAGCTCTGGTTCATCTCTCATTAAGCCATCCCTTTCCTCTGCCTCAGCAAAACCCTATTACCTCATCTGTTGGACTGATCCTCATGGACAGTGTCCAGCCTGGACACAGGTGTTAACCCTTCCCCAACCCCGTGCTTACCTCTGGGATGATTTGCAAAGAGGGTCTCCTTGAAATTTAGGTTTGGATTAATTTTCCTCAGAGACAGCAATACTGGAAAAATACACACAGAACTTGATTTTTTGATTACAGCAACTGCAGAAGGGAAAGAGATGTTAAGGCAATTTGTGATGGTTTATAATTGCAGGGATAATTGTAGACATTGTCCTACCAAGGAACTTAATTAAGAGTAAGGCTTATGCATCCTACTGGAGCACTCCTGAGGGACCCCGAAATGGAGACACATCTTTGCACCCACTGGGGTTTCTCCCGGAGTGAGTGGGCTGCTGTCTTAAGGAATCAGGCCCCAGATATCTGCTAAAATGGGAGCAGAAAATAAAAGCTGTTCAGCCAGTAGCTCCCTCCTCCAGATCTTTCTGCACCTCCTGTTTCCAAAACTGCCTCTGCTTTAAATTCCCAGAGCATGCTTTCAGAGATGGCTCTGAAACTCAGAAGCTCCTGTTTGGAATATTAACTGTAAATAACCGTCCAAGATAAGCTTTGTATGGCAAAGTGGAAAATTTTCCTTTGACTCTTCCTTGACGGTGCAGCATGATATGCCCTTACTGTAAAGTTCTCCCGTCTGTGTGTGCTGCAGATATGTCTAATGAAATGTCTTTCAACTCTGTAGACACTTGCTATACACATCCCTGCTAAACCACCCTGCCCAGCCCCAGCAGACACATCCCCTGGCACAATAGGACGATCCAAAATGAGGTGATGTGGTGTGTCTCAGCTGCCACTGTCCGGGGGGGAGGCACAATGAGATACAGGCAAGAACTCAATTAAAATTGCCACTTTAATTCAGATGACTTAAGAATTTCCTTCTGCTCCTAAAGATGGATAAAGAGGTTTCCCATCTTTACATTTCAACCCACGGGCTGATAAATTCGAGGCACTTCTTGTCGGCAGATAGAGCAGACTGCAGAAGCTGCCATGCCATCAGAAATGACTTGAGAGAGACAGCCAGGGATTCAAGCTGCTTCTTAGCACCACTAAATAGGTTGATGCCTATAATTCCTAAAACCATAACAGCTCACTAGTAATTTCTGTCATTTCAACAATATAGTTTTAGAAGAGATTTAAAAATGTATCACCACTATTTCATCAAATGCCACATTTCACCTTCTGTAGCCACTATTTTGTATCCTTCTTTGCTATTAAATTGACTTCAGTTCTTCAAATGACACATCTGTTTAAGCCTTATCTGTTCAAAGAAAGCTAATAAGCATAGCTAGGTTTAAAAGGATTAACTTGGATGGGAATTCTAAAAGTTTTCAAACATTCTTGATAGTATTTGCTATTAAAAGGGGAAAAATGAAAAAAAAGCATTTACCTTCTTAAAAACTCTCTCAAACTTACAACGATGTGAGATTAATTTCTTAGCAGGTCGAATGGATGAGGATGACATTTCTGTGCTTAAGGAAGCTCCTGATAGCTATCTAACATTTTCATGAGTACTTTCAAGGGAGAATGAGGAAAAGTTGTATTTTTCATTTAGCGTAGTAAAATTCAGATAAATATATATACATATATGTATACATATATATATATGTGTGTGTGTGTGTATGAACAGTCTCCTTGGCTATATACAGATAAATCTGAGTTGCTGCACAGGCACAACTAAAGATTATATGAAGCAAAATGTACATGTACAGCTCTCTTGATTACAAAAAGAAAACTAATAAAACAACAACAAAAATTATTCTCCTCTTTTCATTCTACAAATCTATGTTCTTATGCTCCACCATGCACATCTTCCTGTACCACCAGTACAGGAGCATTATGTGAAGATTAAACACTATGAAGTCATCTGAAATGCATTCAGAATTATTTCAGGAGCAGAAGATAGATAAATTCTCATCAATGGCCAAACACCAGCATGAATTACATGGCTGGAAGCAGCCCACCCTCTACAGGGAATTTGATGGAGGTTATGTGAGATTGAGGGGTTCACTTGCACTGGAAGAGATGCCTGCATGCATGGATAAAAGATGGATGAACTGTGCAGGACTGTGTATTAAACTGACAGTCAGTTGAGAGGACATGGCTGCAAAATTTGGGCTCTGAATGGAGTCCTTTGAAAGATCAGCAAAGAGAGAGTGGGAAATTGTCTCAACTCCTGCCATAGTGAGCCTCAACATATCAAACTAAGAAATAGCTGACACCTTAGAAATAATAAATACTGCTAAACTTACTTGCTGTCTACCACCAGCAACAGATCAACACAAGAGTAAAAATCTCTTCCCCTCCCCTTTATTTTTATTTTTTTTGAGTAATAATTGAAAGCAAAAGCTGTTGCTGCCATTTCTCCAGGAGAGACGAACTCTGACGAGTAACTCTGAGTCTTTCCGTGTATGGATTTTAGATGCAATTACAATGGAAAGAGAGGGAAGCCAAGCAAGGCAGACACGGGTGCTAATACTGTATCTGTCAGTCACAAAGATGAGCTGCTCACCTCTAGCTTTAACCAAATTAACACATCAGTGACTTATGCATAACTTTGGGACTTTAATTCATAGCTTGACATAGCACATACAAGAAACCAAGGTAGAGATTTCATATTTTTTTCAACAAATGCTTCAAAGGCAGTTGGAGTCAGTGAATAGCCCAAGTGATGCAGTAGATGTGTTTGCAGTGATAGAATACCCCAAATCCTCTGATATTTTGGGTTTTCCTACTGAACAGAGATAGGCCAGGAGGTAACAAACTGAAATGCATGAAGACAAAACAGCTTTTGTTTTGGGTTTAGGTTCATCCCAGAGACAACCTTGAAATCTCTTAATTTGTTTTGCTGAGGTAAAACTGTAATGACATAAATCCAGAAGAGAAAATTCTATCATTTTTGGATCTGAACCAAAATCCAGACCTCATAGTTTGGCTCAGCCCCAAATATTCACATCAGTATCTACTTGCATCAGAAAGTCAGAGTGGGAGGCTGAGATCCTCCTCTGGGCCCTTATTCCTGTGTAGGCACTGGGTAGAGATATGAACCCATTGAACATCTAATTGAGAATCTTTGGAAATCTTGTTTACTTTCCTTTCTTATTTCTGCCTTTTTTAACCCTCTGAGAGACCTGGACCTCAACACCCTAATCTGACTATTGACTTGAGTGGACTTATCATGATTTGTGCTAGGTTAAAAAGAGATCTTTTATTTAACTCAAGCCAAATATTGTTTTCAAATAAAGATCATTTAAGCAGATATTGGTTTGAGATTAGCAAACTTTTGAAGTAGGTTGTGATGCTCCATGTGAACAGTACGAAAATGAGCCTTCCCATAAAAGTCTGGATCCAGCCCTATGTTGAAATTCTTATCCAGTTCCCTTCAAAAATTCATCATGGTTTGTCTCCAAAGCTATTGCATCAATTTAATTACTAATGGAAAATGATCATTTCACCCTGTTAATCTAGTTTGTCTTTGAAAGTATAATAAAGTACTATCTAATAATGAACTCTGTGTTTATCATCTGACCAAGTTTCTAGTGAAAGTACTGTTTACTGATCTAATGATTTGGCTTTGCTTTAAACAATAACATCCAAATATAAACACTGATTCCTCCACTTGATCTCCTACACATTTGATTTTATGTAGGCCATTAATGATGTCAGCAAGGATGGGCTTTAATGTATTAAAATAAAATAAAGTTGGAAAAACATGTGGGAGAATAAGAATTTTACCTAGCAGCTGAAGTTTGTTGGGTAATAACTTCAGGTACAGCCATGTGTCATTACTGCTGCCCATGGGGCAAGGGTCTTGTTTGGATAGAGTCACTTCCAGCAATGCCAAAGGCTTGGGATGGAAACTACAGAGGAGAAAACCCACCAGGACCCAGATGGTCATTCCTGATATAGTGGATAGGTTCACTCATTGAAGGAAGCAGCTACAGCAAAACATTTTGTGAGCAGGTGTAGAGAAAGGATGTGAAATAAAGTTCAAAATGGTTCTCTTTTTCCTTGTGATGGTCTGACAGATTGAATTGTGGTAAAATTTCAGTGTATTCTGTTCTAGTGGAAGGTGTCTCTGCCTGTGGCAGGGGACTTGGAACTCTGGTTCCAAGATCTCTGTAAGGTCCCTTCCATCTCAAACCATCCCATGAGTCTGTGATATTCCCCAAACAAAGACACTCATGAAATGAATGCTGACAATTCAGCATGTCAGTAATCGACAAATTGCAATTCCTTCTATTCTGTGTAATTGAAGCTGAACTGTAATGAGAATAATTTGGCACAAAAACCACCAAGTATCTAAAAAACCGTGTGAAAGTCCTAAAGTCCCAGTGATGGTGTAGCCCAGCCTCTGTCTCAGAAAAAATTCCATGAGTTCCCATAGCTAGAAAAAAAATATCAGGTCCTCCCATCTTTTCCTCTCGCTTCCAAACCTCCCTTCATTAGAGATATGATTTCAAAAACATTTGACTATGTGTGAGACTCATGCAGAGCTCCATGGGAAGGTACTAGGCACAAAATCTGATTCCAAGATGGTTGGGGAAAAGTGGTTTGGTTTCATAGGTAAACACTCTGAATTAAAACAAAAGATTTCTGGTGACAGTGATGAAGACAAAATGAAATCTGTGCCTTTGAGGGAACTTGTCACTCTGTACAACATCCTCAGAGATACCCACAGTGGGGCAGAACTTTAGTATAAAGCAGATGCATTCTATATTCCCAGCAAATCTGTGTCTCTATAAGACTGTCTCTGAAAACACCACTGAAAGAACATTCTGGGTGTCTCTGGAACACTAAAAAAAAGGAGCAAACCACAGGCTTGAGGGTCTCTGTAGCTTGAGGGTCACCCAGAATCTGTTCCCACAGTTCTATTTAGCTAATGAAGCCATACAGGCCCTGCACAAAGTGGCAGTGGTGACCCCTGTGTCGCTGGATGCCAAACTTTAAAGGTAACATGACAATGGTTTTGGATTTGAAAACAAAGGAAGTCTATGTACAGCCACAAAGGCAGGGGAATGACAAACAAAGATGCTATAGAATGGAAATAGATAATTTCAGGCAAGGAGAATGTAAAGTAATTGCTCCTGCCAGTTCCACTGCTCATTACCATGCAGGTTTGGCTTTCTGTTCTTTGCTTTTCCACCTTTTATACCCAATAAAGAGATTTGTTTTGTAACATGGAGCCAATACACATAAACAAAGTAATAATTCCCCCTGATTTTCACATACAATCAAACACCCAACCATCCTACTTGAGACAGAGACACATAGTGTCCTGCAGCATTTGAAGCCTCAGCATAAGATATTCAAAAAAAATCTCATTGAACAGGTATTTTCTCTCCCAATTTATGTGATCTTTCTTTTACTTAACACTTCTCTTTCTCTTTTTTCTCTTCCTTCCTTGTGTACTCTTTCTTTCGTTTTCCTTCTTTCCTTCTTCCCTTCTTTCTTCCTCTCCTGCTCACTTTTTCTTTTGGTGTGAACTTTGAAAATAAGAATGGAAAAAATAAATTCATATTTCTCATCTGTTTATCACCAATTTGTTTTCAACTTGAAAATGTGTAAAATCTTTGACTGCAAAATTGACTGTGAATTTTTTTTTAATGTTAAAAAGACCAGTTCCCTTGAATTCAGAATATTTGCAGAAGAATAGATTTCTCATATATGGCAGAGGATTAGAAAGATAAGAATTTCAACATCAATTTCACGAGTTTGCTATTATAAGACTATAATTAAGAAATGAAAATACACTAAACTCACAAATATGGTAATTTTATTGGTTTTACATTTTGGGTTCAGATAAGCATTTTTGCAAAACAGTACAAGATAAAGAGAATAAAATTGTTTATCTGCTTTTGGAAAGTGCAGTATCTTGTGCTTTTAAATCACAAGTAAAATACACTTTTCCCACAAAAGCTATGTACCTTATTTTTTAACACACTTATTTCCAGAGCTCTCATCCGTAGCAAGAAAATCTGATCCCTATTTTACATCTGGAGGCCTCAGACATGGAAGTTCTCCTGCAGGACCTCACTAGTGCAGAAGCACACAGGTGAGCCTTGTGCCTTGGCCCTGAGGCTGAGTGGTGCAGCCTGACTCATGTCCACATGAGTCTCCCTCCCAAAAAAAACCCCGACAGGGTGGCTACATCCAAATAGCCTATTGAGAACAATGATTGTCTTGTGCTATCATCTCAATTATGTCTGAACATTCCCTGGGAGAGTTTTAGCTGCCCCAGCCCAGATCTGTGCCGTGGAGCATGGTGATGGAGGGACAGAACAGACCACAGACCTCCACTCCATCCTGGGACCTGTGGTTCCATGGCACAGGCACAGCCACAAGGACTCACAGAGAGAGCAGAGTTTGATGATTTAACACCTAAAACTGTCTTTCCAAACTCTGAATAAATCATCAGACCTTTTCTCTACATATTTGTTTAGCCTGGAGAAAAGGAGGCTCTGGGAGATCTTATTCAACTGCCTGAAAGGGGGTTTTAGCCAGGTAAGGATTGGTCTCTTCTCACAGACAACCAGCAACAGGACAAGGGGAAATAGCCTGAAGTTGTGCTGGGGATGTTCAGGTTGGATATTTGGAAAAATATTGTCACCCTTTCTTCATTTAAAGGGTGGTCAAGCATTGGAACAGGCTGACAAGGGAAGTGGTGGACTCACCAATTCTGGAAGTGTTTGGGAAATGACTGGACATGGGCAATTGGTGGATGGTTTAGTTGATTTGGTGGTGTTCAGTCTAAGGCTGGACTTGATGACCTTGGAGGTCTCTTCCAACCTCTGTGATTCAATAATTCTAATTTTCATGCTGACAAGAACCAGCTTCAGCAGAGCTGCTCCAGTCCTGTGCCGAGTGTTTGTAAAAGCAAAGCCCCACTTGGCTCTGTGTGAGCACACTCCAGCTCAGCAGTGATGTGGGCTCGTGCAGCTGTGCAGTTTCTCCAGCTCACACAGATGTGCAGCTTTTCCAGACCACAGCTGGTTTCCACCTGGCCAGCTCTCAGCAGGAGGAAAAAAGGTCCCATCTGTCCATATTCATCTTTGGAGACATTTCTGTGATTTGAGGTCTGTTTCTAGAATAGCTCAGCTTTCTGCTGTTCCTTACTTTGGAGTTATGGTAAAAAACACACTTTTAGAAATTTTGGTTGTCAATCACAAATGTCTATTAATATATAAATGTTAAAATAAATCTACATTGCTATAAATAAAGAGCTATTTTCACAAGACACATAAGCAATCTTTCACTCAAAATCTACAATCTGAAAGGACACATTTCCTCTTAATAAGATATGTGGTGGGTTTCCTGTATGTGACATTGAAAATAGTGAATGTTTCCCTATGGACCATTTAACTACAATAAATCCAGACTTGTTCCTTTTAAAGAAATGTTGCCAGCAGCAAATTGTTTCACAGTTGTTCTAAGGTCATGCTTTCTAAACCCACTTACTTCCCACAGTATTTACAGCACCACCATTTAATATACTTAAAATGTGATTGATTGTACATGTGTGTGTGGGCATGTATGTGATTATTTTCATTAAACAAAATAGTTCTTTTGCCATCTTATCAGAAATTGCAGAAAGAACTGAATGAAAATGAACTGAATTAATAAAAAATTGAAGGAAAATTGTGCAACACTGGGATTGCTGCTAAAGGTGAGATGAACTTGAACTGGAATGTTTCCCAAAACTACATCTTTTTGGAATACATTTGAGCTCAGTCCCCTCTTTTTTCAGGGGCATAGTAGATTAAAATATCACCAATGTCTACCCATCTATGGTAGACAAGGAGGTAAATGGAGAAAAACTCCCCTCTGCGAAGAAAAACAGATAATTTGGACCAAAACCTTCTAGGAAGTTCTTGCAACTGACTTCTATCACAGCACCCAAGCCACTGCTCTGAGTTTTGGTGGAAATAGAAACCAGCAGCTCTTGTCACCACAGCAAAATGAATATTGGTGCCAATGGGTGCCGTGGGTATACTGCTCTGAAACTCTTCATTCTGCTATTTCCCATCTTTATTCACATATAAGGCCAAAATTGTCCTTCTCCTTACCCTGCCAAGCATCTTATCAATCCAAAGATGCTATTTTCTTTCCTAAGTTTAAATAAATATTTTTCAAAGGACTTTATGAATGTGCACTGGACACAAATAACAAATATTTACATATGTAATACAGTGGAATAAATTCACCGAGCAAATGCAGCTACCTGCCTCCAGAGTATCCAATTTTTTCACCACTGCTATAAAATCTTCAGTACTGGACAACTTAAATAACCATTTCACAGGGCAAGAGAATTAGCCTCTCTCTTTGTTTAAATCTAGGGCTAAAATAATGTAAATTAGGTCATGCCTTTCTTTAAACTAGCCATGCATTAGGATTATTTGAGAGTTGTTAGACACCTTTGGACATGAGCTATTTTATAAAAATGTCTGTGCCCTGTGAAATGTGCCCTGTGAATCTTGAGGATACTTGGAAAATCTCTGCCTGTCTCTGTGCACTGGGGATCCTGCAGCTCTACCCACCCTGAGCCTGCAAATCCTTTACTCTGCGACAGAGCTCACGAGCTCCTTCCCAGGCACATGAGGAGTACTCAGGTGAGACAAGCAACAAGTCCAGACCTCTTCTATCCCACTAAATTAGCTTGGGCTTATTGTTGCCTCATTCCCCACACTCCCAGGCCAGCCCCCACTTGTCCATTTAATATCCACTGTTGCATCCTGTCTGGCATAGAGATGGTAAAGCTGCCAATGCAGGGACTGTCTTCTCTCACCTGTTTATGGCATCCCCTGTCCAGTGGGACTCTGATTCTCCACTGGATATCCCAGCCTCCTCTCTATTGAAGTGAGAAATAACAAAGTACATCAAGATTTTACTGTCTCAACCTCTCATTCCTCAGTAGGAGGGAGGAGGACCCAGCCCTTCACAGCCTGGCTTTATTATTGTTTCTAGCACTTTTGCAACTACAGGCCACCAGCTAGACTGAATCTACTGCCATCTACCACAACCCAAATTAATTCTAACCAATGTGTTTGAGTCAAAGCTGCAAGTTAAAATAACACAGCCTCACACATGCAATGGTCTTGCTGTAAATCCTCACCTTTTGGCTGATTGTGAGCAACAATTCAAATAATGGTCACAGTATTGGTTTTTAGGGAGAAATCTGGGGAAACATAAGCAGGCATTGTGCATGTGAATATGACAATCATATATATCACATGTTGACAGAAAACAAATATATGACTGGCTGGTACCTCCTTTGATTAGACTGCCAGAGTAAAAAGCAGATTGGGTTTTTTATTACTATCTGTCAGGGGATAGAGCTCCCATTGTGATAGGCACTATATAAATGCAAAATGAGATGCTATTCCCTCCTCACCCAAGAGCTGGCAATCTTTGGGCATAGACACATTGCCTGGTCACACAGGAAATCTGTGCCAAAGCTTTCAACTCATTAGACCACACACCTTCTCTCATATAAAATCTGTAATAACGTCTATATTATTAAAAATGGACTTTTGCCATGAAACAAACCCAGCACATTAAGCAAGCTTGTGTGAGGAGAGCAGCTTGCTGCATGACCTCAAAAGCTTGCAATGCCAGCTGCAACTATAAGCTATCTTTTTTCTGCTCAACAGCTCACTAATAATTCAGGCAACCCTTGTTCTCGCTAAATTATTTTTGTGAGCTGAACTGGGAGAGCACTTGCGAGAGGAGAGCATTTTGCTGGAGTTTTCAATGCTGCTCTGAATGTGACTGGCAGCATGTTCTGGCAGTCCTCCATTTGGAAGGCACAATGGTGTCACTTCTAATAATAAAGAACGTGCAGACGTTTCATGAGCTCTAAAGCATCGCTTTGCTGCAGACTTCAGGGCCCTCTTATTTCTTGGAAGTGTTAATAAGTATGATGGGAGAGAAATAGGCTTTATAAAAGGGAACTCCTAAAGCTGGATAATCTGGCACGATGAATGTTGTTTTTTTGAAAAGAGGATTCGAATGCAGTTTGCTTACAAATACCTTGATTTTTGATAGGCTTTGGACTCCTTTCTAATCATAGGACTGTGATGTGTCATGGTGACTATAGGGCTCATCACTTTTTGCTCTTTCTTTCTCCTGCTTTTTGACTGATTTATTTAAAGGCTGTCTGGACATGGTTCTGGGTGGCGATACTTGAGCAGGAGGGTTGGACAAGGTGATCTCCAGAGACCAGTGCCAGCCTTAGCCAAACTGTGTTTCTGTAATAGAAAGGACAGTTCTCATTTGGTTCTGCAGCAGACACAGCAGCTGAAACAAGTAAAGCCAATGGCCACACACTCATTCATTTAAGTTGTTAAGATGTTGAGCTTATTTTGGGATGCAGTAAATTAATGCCATCTACTTTGACCCTTCTATGAGAGGGGGATCAGTTCAAACCTCCAGCAGCTCTTTTCAACCTAAATAATTATATCATACTAAAAGTACAACTTTATCCCTAAGTTAGATTATCTGGGTCATCTTCTAGAGTCCTTCTGTATCCCACCCTCTCATTCTTATGAAACTTTTATGTCTGAAGAGAGATCGGGTCACTATATTCAGGTAGTCTGGATTAACGCATCTGAGTGAGGGAGAATGACTAAAGAAAGAGATAAAATTCCTGAGAAACTTGAATGTATTCTGAGAACGATTGATGACCAGTCTTTAGATATATTTAGAGTCAAAGGATCATTAAAATATTAGCTAAGACTCCCCCTTTTCCTTTATCCACTTCCCTTTAAAATAAAGCTTCGAGTTTCAGTGTTTGCTTTTGTGTGGACTTATGCTTTTTCCAAAGCAAATAAAAAGCTACACATTCAGCAGCTGAATTTACATAAAGGCAAGCTCTGTGATTTTGAATATGCTAAATTTACCAAAAAATATTTGCTCCTCTGGCCTGGCCCAAAAAATTAGCCAGTGTTAAGAAGAGGCTACATTTCAATTATCCTTCAGGTGACATTCAGGAACAGTGTTTTAATGGCGTGTGTTTATCCACATCCTTCAGTCTCTTTAAAGTCAGTGGTGAAGAAGCTGTGCTGTAAAAAGACAGAACTTGGGGATCTCATTAGGAGCTTTTAGTCTGATGGTAACATTGCTTCTTTATCACTAGTATGTATTCCAATAAAGGCACAATACATGAAAAGTAAACACACCTTGCCAGTATGTAAGGTGATCTAAAAGTGATGCATTTCCAAGCAAGATTTTGGTGATACCCTCACTCAGATAAAACCTTATGCCCTCACGTGTATCCAGACCCAAGCTCCCACTGTAAATTCAAGCCTCTATAGTCTCTTCTTTTAACCAGCACTTATATCTGACAGCTGTAAAGGCTTTCAGCCATAATAAATCTCTCCCTGACTTCCCAAAGCAAACAGTGGTGAAGTGAGTGATCCCTCCAATAACATTTTGTCAGCTCAAATCACCGCTGTGTTGTGAGTTAATCAGACAGTCTATGCTGGCTGTTTGCTTCCCAGATTTCTTATGGTACTTATTTCCTACATTTGCTCTGATCCTGGTATGCTGTCAATCCTAAAAAGGTATTTTGCTGCAGCTATACCTGTTGATTAGATGAATTACTGTGCTACTTTTAATTTTGAGCATTTCATCAGATCCGGGTGCTTTTATTCTCCCCAAAGGCATTAGCTGAGTTACTAGATCTCATTGCAGAGAACCTAGTCATACAGCAGGAAAAAACAAAAAAAAAAAACACCAAACCAAACAACAAACAAAACCAGATTATTTCAGTAAAGTCCATTTCACTGTTCAGAAATGATCTACTAAAATTAACTAAAATTCAGGGAAAAAATCAGGTCCCTGGGTTCCTGCTAGTGCTGCAGTGCGTTTGACTATTCAGCACAACTTAAGTTCTTCAGTATGATATTAAGACATAAGAAATGGGAAAAAGTAAGAGAAATGGAAACCAATCAATACTTGGATCTGAACACCCCAAACTGGTCACAACCTCAAGGAAGATAATTCCTGATGAATTAGTAAGGCATCCCTTTAACTTCATCAACAAATAAATGCATGAGAAAACTTTTGGCATCCTCATTCTCAACTATTTGTTTTGCTGGCAAATGATATTAAAAAAAAAAAAAATCTAATGGGTTGATAAAGTTTTGGCCCTTGCTGTTTACAGTGCTTTCTCTCAATTTTCTTTTGCTCACACATGCAACCTCATGCACATTCACATCTTTGCTTCAATCTACTTATTTACTTTCAATATGTCTCACAGTGATGAGCTAGTGAACTGAACAGGTGGCGTTTTCCAGATGTCAAGTGGGTTTGGGCTGCTTAGAAAAACATTTCAAGGAAAAAAGAGCTCGTGTTGATTACTTTGAACACTGGTGCCTCCTTTTCATAAGAAAGCAAATTCAAAAATGGGTGCCTTTGGCAGGTAGACTTTCTGTTTTGCTTCAGGCGAGACAGAGGGAAAAAACCTGCTCTGGTTAATTTTTTATAAGACAAAACATTCAAAGAAGAGAAAGTGGTTTTGATCAATGACAGGAGACTGCCTATAAAAACAGTCAAGTTCAGTCCAATATTTTAATTAAAATATATTTGCTTTGTGGCAAAGAAGTTATGGAAATACATAGGAACTGGGATTTTCCTTGGTTGCAATATCTCTCAGATCTACTTCTCTTTCTCAGGTAAATGAAGAATTGTCATGCCTTTGCCCCAGGCTTGAATTCATTATTTTCATAAGCAAGTTGTGTTTTTCCCCCCAGTGTGATCCCAGTAATGAACTTTTCCCCCCAAACAACAAACCAGAAATGCATTCATTTTATTTGCTTGTTTATTTTTTTTCAAAGTCATTGAGTTGGGGATGAATGATCCCTTGTTTTCCATGAACCTGCAGAAACAGGATTTTTTTTTAACTAGCTGTGTATTGGTTATAAAATGAGTTTTTTCAATCTCAAAAAAAAAAAAAAAAAAAAAAACAAAAAAACCTGGACAGGTTACAATCATGAATGAGCCTCCCACAACTGAAAAGAAGAAGAAGAAGGAAAAAAAGAAAAAGAAATAGAGAAAAAGAAATGGAGAAAAAAGAAAGG